>APFE030557593.1:46764-68924 GCA_000404065.3 Pinus taeda | reverse complement strand
ATTGAGTAACACACATTCCAAGTTAGCCCAAGGCCTTGTGCAGGAATTATCCCCGAATTACCCCTTTCTAACAAGAGACAAACAAATAATCATGTTTATCCAGGATAGCAAATGTAGGAAATACATCAACTAAAACATGCAAGATAAATATAATGAAAGTTAGATTTTTTGTTAATCTTCACATATCCTCTGGACTTGCATCTCCTAGAAAGCAAGGTTTTGTCTTACTGTCTATGTAAGGACAACTGAATAGTACTTTAGGAAGGTTAACTGACCCTTGCTTTATGAATAGCCCTTTAGGAAGAAAAATTCATTTTAGCCTTTATCTATAGAGAAGTATTGAATACATTTAATTAAATAATAAAAAATATATAATGAGGCAACAAAAATTGTCACAAAAAAAGACAGACAGAGGAGAATGCAACAGAGAAGACAGCATCATAATCAGGCAACAACTTCAATAGATAAATTGTATTCACACTCTGTAAGTGTGGGAGAATTCCAGATAATGTAAGGTTGACTCATGCATTTTATTTCCAAAGCACTGGAATTCTCTATTGTATATTTTACTCTCTAATATTTGTCCACTGTGAATACATCATTCTTTCTGCTAAAATTAAAATATTTCAGTGGATGGTATGTCTTTTATTTTTTGTACATTCATGCCTTAATCAATAAATTTGGTTCCAATTGCTGAGCACTCTAGTGTTGCGAACACAAGCTCAATATCTGTCTTTGATCATTGGAATTCTTTCCAATATTTGATACCAAAGCTAATGGTATGTTCATAAGGAAGGCCGGACTTTAATTTTCAGGTTGGTTACCTATTTGAAAAAGAACAAGCAATACAACAAACACCCATGAAAATTAGAAGTCTCAAAGTACACCAGAACCATGGCTGTAGCTAGCTTGACTTTCTTCTTTGTCTAAAACAGATCTAGTTGTAAAAGTTAACAGCATGGGATTTCATCTGGAAGCTGCAAATGGGAATTCCATTATTGAACAAGATCATTTAGCATTCTGGAAGAAGATGAAGTCAAACATACCATATGAGCTGCTAGAATCAACAAATAGGAAACTAATAATCACACGAATCTTACTTGTAGCATTTTGAGCATTAATGATCAAATGACTCACATCAGCAGTGCCAAAACACCAAAAGAAAAGTGGGGCACACCTGTGTGAAAATAAAGCTATAACTGTGAGATTTGTCTAAGGGAACTTCACCAAATAAAGAGGAGGCTCCTAATATGTAGCCAAACACAACAATCAATTGAAATTCAAGTTGTTTAACATTTATGAATATCAAGATGTCATCCTAAGATATAGCTGAGGAAGTTTTCACAAATAAACATGACAACATAATATGTGGCCAACAACATCAATCACTTCAAAAAATTGTTAGAGATGCTAGCACCTGTTGAGGCATCAATTCAAAATGTACATGGAGTCATCGCCTTGCTTGCATTACTAGCCTAATCTTATGACAGTCTGGTCACTTCATTTGACATAGAGCCCAGATCACCATAATAATACAAGAGAAGACATGAAAGAAATATTCAAGGTTGATAACAAAAAACACAGTTTTCTTTCAGCAAGTAGGAACAAGAAGTTCGAGAAAAAGGTTGTTGATTTGACACGAAAATGAGATTCACTTGCAATTATATTTTTTTTTGCTAAAATAGCTAGGTATAATTCATTTATTGCAGAAAGCAATGGCACCACGCCAAAGGAGCATTGGAAAATGTTTTCAGTTGAAAGGGAGGATAAAGAAAATGTGGCAACATACTTCAGGTAGTCTGAGCCTACTACTTACATCAATGCTCAACCGGTTGGTGCCCTTGCATTTTTCCATGGTCATCCTTCCTAGCAAGCATGTGAAAATTAATGTGCTCCAATTTCCTCTCACAGAATTGAATACATTTGTACTCAAAATCTCACCCCAATGAAAAGCCCAAATAAACTATGCACCTGGCAAAGTGCACAGGTAGGCACAGTGGATGTAGGAAGCTTGCAATGGCGGTGGTTTAGGATTATCTGATTTTCATGGCCTCCATGGCTAAGTGCGTAGTACACAATCAAGCACACTGGATGCAGGAGCTTTAGTTTGCAATTGTAATGGCGGTGGTTTATTGTATTTTTTTCAACTAAAAAAATTGCGTTTGGAGTAGTTTTTAGATATATATAATTTTGCTTGAGATTGGACCGCGTTTGGAGCAATTTTTAGATATATATAATTTTGTTTGGGATTAGACCTCCCTACTTAACTATTAACCATTAAACCATGTCCTAAAAACTATTGAAGATGTATGAATGGCTAAGTGGTTCGTTATAAATCTGGTAACTGATTACGATGCAATGGGAAAACACCTTCAACGTCGCTCGAACCTGTGCCCAAATGGAGTCCTTGAATGTATCTGTTTCGCCAGATGCTGGGAGCTGCCAATGCAGACAATTTATAGCAGCACGGGGGGGGATTCGTATGCATGGGCCTTCCGGGCGCCCGCCAAAATGGTGGATGTCATTGTTCACAGAGTATAATTTACCTTACGGCTAGGGCACAGCCTGACGGGATTCAGCACTGCGAGCGGACCTACGAGGTGAGCAAGCACCGTGAACAGGAGAAATGAATGCTTGAGAGGACCTGTTCCAGTTGTGTGAATGGAGCAAATGAATGTTTGGCGCGAGGGATCGTTTGAAATTGCGCAGGTGTTTGTTGCCAGCACAGTGGGTGCCAGCTCGGAGGTGGTGGTGCAAAGAAGCGTTAATTAGTGTTATATGTTATCGATTGCTTTACATAGTGTTATATGTTATCTATTGCCTTACGGCATTTTCTTTGCAACGTCTGGTGCAAATGCTAGTTTAAGGTTTTTCCATATGATATAATGGTTTTTTTCTATCATTCCTTGTGCCTCCACTTGGGAGGCTATGGGATAAACGGATATAACATATGAGCTCCTAATACTCTCTTATCTGTTTTAATGTTTGAAAGAAAACGTATGTGAGGGTTGAGTTGGGTGAGGTAAGTCTGTAATATTTTTATTTGTTAAATCTATTTTATTTTATTTTAATTATTTATTATTATTATTTAATATAATTTTTTTGTTAAAATGGATTATATTTATCATATTTAATCTTTTTAATTTATTATTAATCTGTTATATATAATTTTAAATTATTTAATTATTGCAATTTTATGTTTATTTTATAATTAATTATGTTATATTGATTTGTATTTTTGTATTAATTTAATTTATTTTTTTAATTATATTTATTAAATTTATATAATATAATTGGAGCTTATAATTATAGTTATTAAGTAAAATTAAGATGTTAATTTTTAATAGTGATTTTCTTATGAGTTACAACAATATATTTCATGCACCACAAACATAAAAAATCAATGAAGTATTTTTTTTTATTAGTGAGGGAGGCATGAGGCGAAACTTAAAAAAGGAGCCAAGATTTAATTGGGGTTTAATTGGGGACAACATGGAATACATGTGATTTTCATAAAGTGAAACCTCTTCAATAATATCATCAATCAGACTCCAATTAATGAATGCATCTTTTGTGATAATAGTAAGGACATGTTCGAGATTAACCTCTAATGGAAAACTATCATTGACATGATCACTAGTTGAGTCCAAATTTTACATGAGATTAAGCTTTGTTGAGTTTTCCTCCTTACAACCAATATTCAAAGAGATTTTAGGAATAGTTTCCAATTGAGACTTACAATCTAAATTAATTTTAGATTATTTAGAATGTGGAAAAACAATTCCTGCTATAAGTGATTGTTAAGGGATTTTGGATTCAGCAGTTGGCACTAAAGATTCCAAAACAATACTAGTATTGACCATTCACTCAACATCTATGTTATTTTAATTATTTTTTTTATTACTACAAAGAACAATATTAAAAAAACATAAGGTTAGCTTGTGCATAGGGGATAAATATTCTAAATGAAACTTTTGGCAAAGCAGAAGAAATCTAGAAAAAAGTTGGTGCAATGATTCATTTTCATCCATAGATAAGTTGATTATTTCTGAACACAATGAATCATAATCATAGTCCTGATGAACATTAAGAAATACATTAGTAAATTGGTTCCACGAATGAATAGATTTGGGAAGTAACACATTAAATCAATTTTTAATTCCCTCCTGTAATGTAAGAGTAAATAACCCACAACTCATAATCAATAAAATATCAAAAAAAATTACATCTAAAGAAGAAATGATGAAGATGTACAAGAGTAGAATTTTTTTATCCTCGCCATCAAATCTTAACTTTGACAAATAGTTTATTTCCTATTCGGGAATGCTCATACTAGGTTCGAAAGAACCTAAAGCATGCCCCAAAATAGAAGTTGGTAAAGGTGTCACAAGAAATTTTTGAAATATTCAATAACCAAGACTTTGTGAGGCTGGTTTGTGAATTGAGATTTTCTTACAATGACACCGAAAGGAAGAAAAATAAATATGGAATTATAGAGGCTAAAGGTTTAAGGATTTACTCAATTAACTTTCCTTAGGCCCTCCTTCTAACAAAATTTTGTTGATGTAGACATTTTACACCTAATTCAACAAGGGAGGAATATCCCAGACTGAGGCTCTTTAATAGCCCAAGTTGTATGATATAGCTAATCTTGATAGGTATATGAGCTATGTTAGCCTTGGATCATTTCTTCTTATGAAGGATTCAATATAGGAAAAGTAATCGTAATCTAAACTAATCCTATATTGAACTATGATTAAAAAAATATACTGCAACTAAATTATTAAGTTAGCTCTGTAAATGAAGTAAAGGAAATCAAGCAACCTAGGTTCAATATATATATATATATAAACAAGGGTTGAATGTTTCATTGTAAATGAATGAAGATATACAAAATAATTCAAATTTATACATTTTATTCAGAAACTAGAATTAAATGATGAATATAATACATGATTTTATACTACAAGATCATGCTACATTACAAAATGCACAAGACTATGTTACAATAGATAACAGAGACTAGATCATAAAGAAACTGGTTCAAAAAAAGCATGATCTGTAAATACAATTATCAAAAGATATTCAAAAAAATGGGATAGAATACTATTTGTACATGTAACTATATACTAAACTTGTTCTCAATGTAAATGATATGAAGAACAAGTAACTGAAAAAATACAAGTTCCTCATTCGCATAGACCAACAAAACATAGTTATGTTTACGTCAATATTTAACATCAAAAACATATGAAAAAAGTAACATAATATTATCAATATTGCTTGGGAATGACAAATAAAAGGGATAATTGTAAATGATCATTTGTAAGACTGATATGATTCAATCCTTTGGCCTATCAATATAATCAGTAAACCATCATAAAAAGAGATAATATAATTAAGACAATCAATTAAAACTACAACATTAATTCATTTTACAAATAAAAGAAGACATTACAAATGAACTTAAACATTTTGAATACACTCATAGAAATTTAGATCCATCCAATTCCAAGATCAATATTGCTTTAAGGACATAGTGTTGGGTGTTTGCTATATTCCTTCCACATGTCATGGGGTCTAGGGAAGTGCCCCGGGAAAAATATTATTTTATTTAGACCCAATAATAGTTGGGAGGACCAAAGGACGGTGGAAAAACCCAAATATGGTGGGGGGAACTACCCATGGTTTTGCACATGATTTCTGCATATAGTTTTTGGGCACGATGGTTTTTTTCACATGGTATTTATAGATCTAGTGAAGGGAACTATGATTATGTTCTAATCCAGAGTTAGTGGATTGGTATTTATGATGTTTCAACATGAATGATATATATGTATTATAACATAAAAATAAATATTATGAAAAATTAGTTATAAAACCTCTTGTTTTTGTGTCATAAACCCCTGTGTATATCTTTTTTATGTTCTCGCCATTCTATGTTTTCTATTTTTAGAATTTTTTTTATGTAATTTTTCTATAGGGTTAATATCTACATTTGAAATTAGATTTTTTTTTTACTTCAAGGGGATGTCTTTGATGCTGGGGAGTTTTTCTCAGGCCTATGTTAGACCCTTATAAAGTGGGAGATCTGCGGGATTGATTCTTGCGGTGAAAGAAGATAGCCAACAATGGAAAGATAGAGATCAAGAAATTGAATGGACAAAGTCTTTCATTGAGGAAGCTCAAGATGGAGGATATCTTGGTGGGTAGAGATTAATGGATTATTATAAATCCATGTACGAAATAGACAAGAATGTTGAGAAAAGGCATGCTGAAGTTAGATCAGAAGGCAAAGAGCATAATTACAATTATGTATCTTAGATTCGGTATTGTTGAATGTATCAGGGGAATCTATGACAAAGGATTTGTGGGATAAGTTAAGGAATTTGTATCAATCTAAGTCTCTTGTGAAAATATTGTTCCTGAGGAAAATGTTGTATAACCTAAGGATGAAGGATGGAGACATGGTGACAAAGCATCTTAATGCCTTCAATACTATGGTGAGTCAGTTGTTACCTATTAATATTAAAATTTTAGATGAAGATAAGTGCATTAACTTGTTTTGTTCTCTACCTAATTTGTGGGATAGTATGGTTGTTGTCTTAGGTAGCATTACATTTACCTTTAAGTTTGATTAAATAGTGGCATGCTTGTTGTGGGAGGAGATGAGATGGAGAAACATGGAGAGTGAGAATGAAGATGCCTTTCTTATAAGAGGATGGTCATAGAAAATAAGGAAAAAATAAGTACTCAAGTGGGAGACCAAAAGTTAGAGGGATATATAAATATTTAGGAAAACTTCTAAAGTTATTCTCTAAATGTGGAAAATAAGGGAACTACAAAAGGGATTGTAAATCTAAAACTCCTCAGAAAGGAAGGAGATTTGATGATTCTCCTTCTCCAAAGGCGAAACAAATTCAGATGAAGGTAGGGATGTTTATATGGATTCTTCTTTAAGTACACACGTATATCATGAGGCATGGTTGATTGAATCAAGTAAATTTTCCCACTTAACTCTTCATAGGGAGTGGTTTTCGGAGTAAGAGATATATGACGGTGGTGATGTCTTCCTAGGTGATGACAGGAAGGGTAGAATAATGAGATGTGGAAAAGTTAAGTTGAATTTCTAAGGTGGAAGGATTAGAACATTTCTTGGTTTTTTGCATATTCCTGCATTGCCAAAAATTTGATTTCCATAAGGAAGATGGATGATGTAGGAATAAAAACAGTATTTGAGGATAAATTGTATTAAAAGAAAAAATGATACATGAAAGATGGTTCTGGAGAAATGGTATTCATCTAGGTAGTTTGGATTGGAAATTTGTACAAGCTTTTGGTTAGCACTGTTATTGATGGGTGCAACAGTTCTATGGTTCTTGAAAGTGGAGTAGAGAATCTAGTGGTCTATGGAGAAATGACTATGTTGTGGTGTCAAAGACTTGGACATATTGGAGAGAAGGGCCTTTGAATACTTACATGGTAATGGTATGGTAGAAGGTATGTATAATTTCTCTTTGGATTTCAATTTCTATGAACATTGTGTATATGGGAAGCATAATCAGGTGAGTTTTTCCTATGGTGCAAAGAGGGCGAAAGGGATATTAGAGCTTGTGCATAGTAATATGTTTGAACCTATGTCATTCCATCACTAGGAAATTATTTGTACTATCTCATTTATATATAACTCTTGAGGGATACATGGATATATTTCGTTAGGAAGAATTCTAAAGTATTTTACATGTTAAAATACTTTAAGGCTCAAGTGGAAAATCAGATAGAGAAGAAGATTGAGGTGTTGAGGACTAATAATGGTGGAGTGTTATGCAAGAATGAATTCGAATATTTTGTAATAAGTGTGGTATAACACGACAAAATACCACTCCATACACACCTCAACAAAATGGTGTTGTAGAAATAATGAAAAGGACGTTGATGGAAAAGGCAAGAAGCATGCTTATTGGTGACAGGTTAGGAAAGGAATTTTGGGAAACGACACTTCATACTACATGTTACCTATTTAATAGATCACCTTCATCAGTGTTGGAGGATAAAAATCCACATGAGGTATGGAATTTTAAGAAACCCTCTCTTACACATCTGAGATTATTTGTTTGTGACGAATGTGTACATGTTCCAAAGGAGAAAATAACTAAGTTGGATAGTAAATTTGATAGGTTCATATTTATTGGGTATAAGGATGGTTTAAAGTGTTATAAGCTTTGGAACTGAGAAACAAATAAGGTTTTATATAGTTGAGATGTGGTGTTTAGAGAGGTGAAATATGTTATTAAACATGAAGTCCTGCGAAAGGAATCAGAAGATAGAGTTTGAGCTTACGGAGGAATAATCAAACTCTATAGTAGATAAATAATTAGAATAGGAAGAGCCACACACTCTAGTGTTGAGATGACCAGTTCGAGAGGGAAGGAAGTCATATAGGTATAGTGAATTTTATTTTTGTTCAAATTTTTATTTATATATTACTGATGATGTTCTGAAGACTGTCAGGGAGGCAATGGATTCAGAAGATGGAAAAATCTAGAAGGAGGCCATGGTTTATGAAATGGCATCTTTGGACAAAAATGTGACCTAGGATCTGGTGGAGTTTCCGGCTAGAAGGAAACACATTGAAATAAATGGGTGTTTAAGAAGAAGATGAATGTGGAAGGAAAGGTGGAGAAATACAAAGCGCGGTTGGTATAAAAAGGATATTCCTAGGTGTTGGGAATTGATTTCGTTGATAGTTTTTTGACCTATTTCCATGTTAGCTTGTATTGAATTACTTTTATATGTTGTTATTGCTTTTGATTTTGAGGTAGAGAAGATGGATTTGAATAGAACATTTCTTCATGAGCATCTAGAAGAAGAGATCTACATGAAGAAACGATAAGTATTTGTAGTGAAGAGTAAGAAAGAACTAGCATGCATGTTAAAAAGGTCTTTGTATGGGTTAAAGTAGTCGTGTGGTATACAAAATTTGATACATATATACGGGGACTAGGCTTCACTAGGAGAAAAGCGGATTACTACATGTATTTTAAATTAATTGGTGACCATGTTATTTACTTGGTCTTGTATGTGGATGATATGTTACTGAATGGAAATGATAAAGAAATTATCCATGATTTGAAGACCCAATTGTCTACCAAATCAAACATGAAGGGTCTTGGTGCTATAAATTATATTTTGTGCATGGGAATTAAACGAGGCCATAGGTAACTAAAGAAGAGTATGAATCTGATTAAGCAATAATATATTGAAATATTTCTTCACAAAAAAGAAATGCAATAGGAACAATCTTTGGTTTAAGAAATAAAATCAATAAACAAAGAAAACATTTTTCTTCTAAACCTCATAAAACAATTTACTATAGAATAAAGAAGATATCAATATGACCATGGAATATGAAAGTAATCCATATCCTATATTTGAACAACATCCCCTTGCAAAGAGTTCCCTTTTTTAGATCTCTCGATCCTCCCTGCAACTCTTGACCTCAGAACATCATAATCCCCTTTACCCTATAGATATATCCCTTTAGAAGAATGATATTAAAGCATATATAATATTTCTCTCCTTAATTCAAATCCTCCATCAATTAAAAGAAAATATTTACGCCATGAATCAGCTACAAGATGAAAAGAACCAATTGTGAATTCTAGAAAAAACTAGTTTAGAAAACTAATGATATCTTGCAAATTATCAAATTATTTCCAAAATTATCTTATTTGCATCTAAAATGGTCCCTTTTGGAGATGGATTTTCATCTTTTTGGTGATATTCCTCTTGATTTTCTCAAAAATGAAGTTTTAAATCAACCTCCTAAGATTGACACGAAATCCAATATGGGAAAACAAAATTCATGTCATTCAGGTCATGATTCCTCAAAATTTGTTGACTTTCCAGCACGATCCTCTATTTATTATGTGAATCAATTTATTTTTCAGGTGGGTTTTCAACCGTTTAGCGAGACCCCCTAGTTCGATTGGACATGAAGATTGAATATCAACATTTCTCCCCTTCCCTTCCCTTCATGTTCCTGCAATAAAAAAAGGAACAAAATATAATATAATCCTTGATGAAATTATTTTATAAAATCTATAATTATATTAAGAGAATCTTATTTTGATTACAAATATTGAAAAGGTTGCAAATATAATAAAAAAATTCGAAACCTTATGCAAAGTATAATACAATCCTTGATGAAATTATTTTATAAAATCTATAATTATATTAAGAGAATCTTATTTTGATTACAAATATTGAAAAGGTTGCAAATATAATAAAAAAATTCGAAACCTTTTGCATTCATAACCAAATGTGATGTTTTAAGAACACAGTGCCAAATCTACCCCTTATAATCTACTTTGGTAATGACTTGGAACTCTAGAGTTAGCACACGCTAGACCATACCACATATGGTATGTTAAACATGTAAGTTTAATATAAGGTAGTTCATATTTCACACATTTTATAATGAATTTAAATCGATGGTGAATACACACATTCATTATTTATATATTTATATATATATATAAAATGTAATGAAGTAAATAATACATACACAGAATTATGCATGCTACAAAATATAGAATATAATTTCCTGAAAAATCATTTATTGACACATTATATATTTATGTAGTAAGTGTGATAAAAAAAACAAAGTTTATAATGTAATATGTACAAGAAATAGATATACATAATATTTTGTAGAATATATAAACACATATGTGTCATTTCATTATTAAATTTGAAGGGTATGGATGTCACCAATAGGAATTGATCCAAACGGAAAGTGAATAATTTATAATAATAATAAAATCATTGATGAAAGGTGCCAAATGACGAAAGAAATAAAACTTTTAGATCATTAGTGGAATGTGCCAAAGTCCCATTCATTAAGAAAATTGTCAAAATAAGCCCATAAAACATATGATCACAATGGTCATGGGAGATGAGAAACCTATCAACACACATCCAAATAAATCAAATGGTTATGCGAAAATCCACTTGAAACCAATCAATCAAGGAAAAACTTCCAAGGATTGATAGATAACAAAGGCATGACAAAAATATAGAAGCACTAAGAAGTGTGTGTTCTGCAAGAAAATACCTCCTCATCAGCTTATGGGAGAAGAATATTTTGGCGATAGTAACACACACTTGTTTTAGGCCTTTTGACATTGTAACACACCCTACAACACCTACAGAGCGTGGCAACACTAGCCATGGTCTAGTAACCTATGTTACCCTATCAACTAATGCTCTGTACCTTCATAAGGACCGCATTACCTGAATTTTCTATAGTCATGGGAAAAAATCAAGAGTTGACATGCTCTGACTCTGCTTTTCACTCAAGTAGACTAGAGAAAGGTGGAATATAGCCTCAATATCATCCATTGATATTGCATATCCTAAAAAAGCACACTAAGGTAGAGGAAAGAAATAAATCAAATGAAACATTTTCCACCCTATGGTTTTTTCCCAAAGTGAATTAAAGGTATAATTAGTAGTCTTTGCATCCTCCCCTAACCTATATATTCGAGGCTAGGCCATTAAAATTAGGATAAAAATTCATTCATTGCTATGTTGTCAACATATTCTTTGAGAGAGAGGTTGAATAGCTAGGAGTTGGAGGAGGTCATGTTACTATTACCTATGGTTGTAAATTTCCCTCATCTTTTGAATATATAGATCTAATATAGTTCCTTCCACATTGTTTTCAATTTCTCATAGATCATGTGTTCATTTAATGATAACATGGAATATGATATATTGTTTGTATGTTCAATAATGTATTGTTTCTCATCTATTGGTGTTTGAATTCATTAATATTTATAGGTTGTAAAGGTTACACTTGTTTTGTTTTTTGTGTAGCATTGAACTTACGAGGTGGCTGGGAGAACTTCTCATCCACATTGACTGCCCCAGCAGATCTACATGGAAGGATGATCAGGTAATCCTTTTCCATTACTTTGTCAATTCTATCTTATTTTTTGCATTTTTGAATGAATTAGACCATAGCTTGGTAGATCCCTTGATATGTCTACCTTAGGTTCCAGGAAACCAATACGGTTTTCTAGTTTGTCCATCTGAGCTTAAATACCTACAACAAAATTGATGACTCCACTTGGGATTGTTTTAGATTCTTGGTTTTGTTTATAACTCCTAGATCCTAAATCACTTCTCTTGTTTAGTCTTCTCAACTTTGAATTCTTATCACTTGTTTGTTTGCATGCTACTTTTACTAGTTTAAGTCTCTCAGTTATTTTTCTTAGCAAAGAACTGTAACATGTCATTCCATTGCTTTCCATTACATGTTAACGCATGTTTCCATTATAGATAGTGTGTTATCCTAGCTGTTAAAACCTTATGTGCTCTAGAAACGAGTGTTAGTGCCTTAAAACCATATTTTCTACCTAGTCTATGCATTTCACTCTCTAATGTTTTCCTTATCTATTGAAACTTGGGTCTATATTGTCTAAAACTTTGATATTTCTAGTCACGACTACAAATTTTTCTTTCAAAATGGTAGCTTAGTTGCATCATTTTATTTTATTTTCTTTTTGTAACTTTGGCTTTTTTTGATCATTTTGTTAGTGAATTGTTTATATCTAGTTTGGATGTCTACATTTTTTGTACAATATTATAAGCTACATTAGGATTGTTTTCTTTGGAAAATATGTCTATTTCTCTCTACTTGTAGAATCTCTTTCTCATCGAATTTAATTGAAAAGAATATTTTTTGTATGGTTTAAGTAAGGTCTCATAGGCTTCATATGTCAACACCCTTCTGAAGACACTAATAAAGTACCGTTAAAAGTTACTATGTAATAAAAGAAATCAATAGGTCAACAACCCAAGGTTGCAAAACTAAACTAGTGTGATTAAAGGGTCAAACTCCTGTTGCACTCACATTAACTAGGACCACTCCTCTTATAAGGGAGTTAAGCATGATACAACATGAAAGTGTGAGAAAATATAGCTTGCCCTCGATTGCATTACAATGGGTATTATGTGTACTAAGGATCCCTTCGATGATTACATAGTTTAGTCAGTGACTCATGTATCCTACCTAGATAGCCCATTTTCTACGACTTGGTCCCAACTGACGTTGTTTATTTTCTAAGGTAAAGATTAGTGGTCATATTCCTAGGGAAGTACACAAGGTGATTGGGGTGGACTGCCCTAGTACCTAAATAGACAGAGCTACTCCATCTTTGTATTTTTGGGAGGGTGCTTATCTTTACAAGAGTACATGGCCTCTTCTTACCAAGGTTTGGAAAAGGCTCAAGAGTAGTCTAATTGTCTCATTTTGACCAAAATTCTCTTTTAGTCCTTTGACAGTAGGTTTCAACTCCAAGTAGTTGTGACTACCAGACAAATTCTGATTGCCTACTGATCTCATAGTGTTTTTTCCTTCTTAGGAGTGTATTGTTTTAGTAGATACTACCAGACCTCGGAATCAATCTCGACAACTGCAGGGTATTCCTCCACTTTCTTGGAGGAATTTCCAAGTGAATCATATTATCCTACCACTCAGGGGAATTAGTCATCAGATTATAATTTTGAATGACTACATACTAACCTGAGTTAACCTTACCTGAGGACCCTTTCACTAATGGTCTAGTACCTCCTTATAATCCTCCACATATAGATCCTCTTGGGCTTATTTTTCTTCAGATAATGACTTCGGCTATTGTGTGTTGGAAATAATACTGAGAGCGGGGTGAATCAGTATTATCAGATCTATAATTTAATTTTCCAAACATATTTATATATGCTACTTAAGCTAAGTGAACTAGCCTGTACAAGTGACTGTACTTAAAGAAACCAACATATATGAAAAGAATAGAACTTTTGATTTAGAAAATTTATCATGTATTGAGCTTTAACCAATATGTCAAATATTTATTAGACAGTGCAATAAAAATAGAATAAAGCATCACACATAATCAACACATAGGAACACCAAGATATAAAGTGGAAACCTGATGTGGGTAAAAACCACATGTTGCTGTAATCTCTATCTTCTTTTAATAATAAGAAAATATGTTTACAATCTTGTGCTAGTGTAGACTCATACCAGTACATAGGCACCCACCTGCAGAAGGCTACAACCTTCACTCATTCTCCAGCTACTACTAGAAGGGAGCTACAACACCATAGCTTTTGTACTAGCCAATATGTTTACTAGTACATAGGTGCCAGCCTACAGAAAACTCCACTCTTCCACTAGGGACCACGTTTCATGAATTTTAAGACTGGATACTCCTGGAAGACAACTTCACAATTTGAAGGCCACGTTTTATCCAGTTTTCATATTGGACCCATCAACAACATTGAAACTCAGAACATTGTAACTGCAATACAACCATCAAATGCATCTACATCAACCAATCACTGAAATTAAATCATTGCTTTCTGAATCAACCACAACTGAATCAATCTATTACCAACAACCCATCATCACTGAAGCAAATCAAAATCAATCAATTTAATCATTCAAAACACTGTTACCATAATACAGTCATCAGAACTGTTATAGCTCCAATCTCACTCTTGATGTTTGTGATATTTCACTCATGGCCTAGGGCAACCCCTCATTCCAGACATAGTCCAAATAGTTAAAAAATAGTGTTTTACTCTCTATAAACGACATTTCCCTGAGCTAAATGTGTGTGTACGTGGGTCTGTGTATGTTATATACGTAGGGGGGTAATATGGGGTACCGAGGGAGGTACCCAAGGTAATAATGTAATAATGGGATGGGCCATAGTAATAAATAAGGTGGTTAACCCATGTCATGTAAGGGACCACAAGTAGTTAATAATAATGTAAGGGGCCCATGGTATTAGTTGATGGTATGAGGAAACCATGGTAATGATGCATGGTATTGTATGTATGAGGCCTATATAGAGGCTAGAGACTCCACATGGAGAGATATGAAGAGAAGTATTCTTGTATGAACATGCATATGGCTTGTGGAGTCTTCTCCTTCCTTAAGGAGTGAATGTATGGTGTTGCCCTACCTTAAGGGTTTGATAATAAAGAAGCATTTCTATCTATTTCTATCTTGTTATTTATTGGGTTATTTCTATTATCACAATATTTTTGATTTAGATCTACAACAAAAGGCTTGCCAACATTACTAAAGCGAAGAACCTCAAGGTGAAAATAGATGATATTCGAAGGAAAAAACATATCTTGTAGGAGAAGACTCAGCCATGGCAGGCAGAATCCTTGCAACTTTCACAAGTAGTGAACGAGAGGCTAGAGAAATTGAAGAGAAGGGAAGCATAAATAATGAAAAAATTCGTTGGCCTTACTACAAAATCTTTATTGAAGGAGGCATGCCAGGAAGAAAAATTGATGGTAGAAACGGTCCAACAGTACAATGCAGTGTACAATGGGATCGTAGCAAAAATCGAGGGGGCGGAAGCAGACTGGCTCAAGACATGTCACGGGTGATTGTTGGGGGACTATTTGGCATGGCCCAACTTGGTCCAAGTTTTGGGTAAAAGACCCCGTAGAAGAAGGAGCGGACCACGTGGAGCTTGTGAAGATATATTCATCGCACAATATTTTAAGGCTTTGGGGATGGGAAAAATGTTAGGATACTCTGACACATATGAAATAATTAACAAGTATCAGGTATTAGTCCCTTTTTTTGGATCCATGGTATGTGGACCATGGTTTTTTGTAAATATGAAATGTATTTAAGGATGTGTAATACATTATCGAAGGGTAGTATAAGATAATAGAAGAGATCATTCGACTATTGTATCTTTCTACCTTTCATATTTTGGAGAAGGCTCTGCAGTGGAGTGTGCGGAGACCTTTGAGAGTCTACAATTGAGTGCACAAACCACCTGCAGTTGGGTGTGTAGGTCAGAGAAGTGCATGCAATTGGATATCCTTTTAATAAAGAAGAAAGTTTTGGTAGAGTGTTGCATCTCTTTATGTGTTTATTTTCTATTATTATGTATCTCGGTATGCATGATTTTCACTGATTATGTGAAGAATTGTAAGATATATGTTTATTTGTTAGATTTTATGGGTTTAATGTCAATCTATTAAATCAATCATATGCACAAAGTTATTATGCATGCCAATATAAAGTGGAAGTAAATACACAGTGCCACTATGTGGATATCCCTCTGGTTAGGGAAACCTAGTTCTGTAACCTACCCTAACTACTATAGGTGAGACTGTGATCTACTTGCAAGTTGTTCTTGGAAGGGCCAGTAGTTGAAGGTTTTGTTGGTGTGCAATAAATTCTAAACCTAGGTAATAGAAAGCACCAAAATGGACTATTTCTTAGGTGTTTGGAGGCACATGATTCAGAAAATGTATTATGTGATCTCCACAACAGACTAGCTGTGGGACACTTTTCAGGAAAAACTACAACACATAAGGTTATGCAAGCCAACTTTTAATGGCCTGCATTATTTATGGATGGTCATGCCAATGTCCACAAGTGCCCGGTCTATTAAAGGTGTGCTAGTAGAAATCATAAGTCAACAGTCTCATTGTAGCCTATTGAAGTGAAAGAACCCTTTAAACAGGAGGGCTTGAATATCATTGGGGAAAGTTTCCCACACTCATCGAAGAAGAACCATTATATCCTAAGTACTATATATCATTTCAAGCAATGGACAGAGGAAGTTCCACCAAAATAGGTGAACGATCAGGAGGTCGTCAGCTTTCTGTAGTAGAATATCATCTCCAAGTTTGATGTTTCTACATCATTTCTTTTTTATAATGAAACATAGTTTTCCTCATTAAGACTTGATAATTTTGCATTGGGAAGTGGTATTATCTTGAAAAATCCTTCTAACTATTATCCACGGGGAAATGGTCTTGCTAAATCCATGATCAAGAACCTCATATGTATCATCAAAAAGACCATATTCTCTGAGCAACAAAAATGGCACTTTGCTTTGGTGAATGCCTCATGGGTTGACTGATTCATGCCTAAGCCTTCATTGAACACCTCCCCTTACTTCTTGGTGTACAAAAATGAATCCATCCTCTCGCCAAAGATCTACTTTCCCACTCTCCAATTGTCTAAAGAGTCCCAAGGCAAGACATTTCTTTTAGTTTAACATAGGATGGACATTTTTCACAAGCTACAAGAAGAAAGGTTAAAATCTAAAGAAAAATTCTTACTTCACTAGAGTCATATCAAGAGATTGTTTGATAGAAAGTTTGCTGGGAAAAATAGATTTACGGTGGGTGAATTAGTCTTAAAGTGGGATAAATACCACGAAGTTGAAGGTAAACACACTAAGTTTCAGTCCTTTTGGATTGGTCCATATACAATTCACGAGAAGCTTGGCCAACACATTTATTGTCTTCAATCACTTGATGGGAAGATTAACTCTCTCCCTATCCATGGCCAATACAATACATAAAGCAATATTTTCAATGTAGATTTGGGATTGCTCCCCGCACTGTGTACATTGTCATTTGTTGTTTGTTTTGTTTCATTGTTTGAATTTTGTGTTGTTTTTTCATGTATATAAGTGTTGTGCCTGACTGCATTGTGACTGCTAAGTGTGTGTCTGGTTGAAGTATAACTAGTCTTGTGACACTCCAACATTTGGCCAGCCTTCTATCTATATTCCTTGTATTGATTACATCATTTGGGCGATGAAGTTCCGATGGATACTTTTGGTCCAACCATGAACCCATGGGTAGTTCAGAAACCGCATTCCTATACTCAGCTTTTTTGTTGGCGTTCTCAATCTTACCCAATTGGTAGAAATGAAGAGGGGGAAATATAAAAGAGAAAACCTAAATCATAGGTCTTTATATGCTTCTTTGAATGAACAACCTATTCTTGTCTTAGTATGTCGGGATACCTCTTCTACCCTAAAATAAATAAGTTTCAATGCACATTATCTTTAAGTAAATAAATAAAGACAAAAGAAGAGAAAGGATTCCTATGCAAAGAGGTGAAGAAAGAATATCTTTCGAGGTAGTGTCCAAGCTCGCTCATAGTGGAGCAAGTTTTGTGTTCCTGCGTGACTCTTCGGGGTACTATCCAGGTCTCTGGGCACTAGAGCAACACTAAAGATAAAAAAATACTCTGAAAATCATAAGCTTGCGAACTAAAATGCCCTTCCTAACTAAAAACATTGCGATTACACTGAAACTTATGTTGTGTTCAACTCAGAAGGTATAGAGGGAACGATGTCTTCCCATGGGGTAAGTGTGAAGGCCAAAATAATCTACACGATGAATCAATATTCCCTGAGGAACCAAGGCCCTGCACAGAAGAAACTAACTAAGACAGACAAGTTGGAACTCAACGAATATGTCACCAAGTGTTGTAGTTGCTACAACACCCTCCAAAATTTTGGCTTGCACTAAAATTTTGGAGGCTTCCTTAGTATATTCCTTTTTTGTTGCAAACATTGAAGCTCATCCCATGAGCTTTCTTTAATTCTTTGGCCCCTTTTTCTTGTTGGATTTCTTGTCTCTTTTGGCATGTTTGACTATTATGTATTGTTTCTGAGCCTTTTATGGTGGTTTCAAAGGTCATTTCATGTGAAAATGAGTTCTCCTAACCATGCAAACATATATCACACTGATAGAAAAAGTCTTGAATGTTGTCACACAAGTGTCATCACGATCATCCCAAAGTATATCTTAAGTGTTGCACTTGTCATGAGATGATCACACAAAGGGTAATGCTTTGTTTGTTGGTTCCATGATCTATGTTGTTGTGTTGTCAAATTATTCTAAGTGTGTGATCATGAGTCAATTTCATCATGAGTCTAACTCCCCCCCTACACTTAGACATTTTCTGAAAATATTCCCAACCTAGAAACTTAGCTTCACTAGGCCCTAATTAAGTTTTACATTGCATAGTATCAACCCTCGTTGATGTGACCTTATTTACTGGAACTATGTAGTGCACATTCACTGTCCTCCCAGTCTACCTTGAACTACACGCTTCACACTTTCAGTCCTCAATATTTTCCCTTTCCTACTGGAACAGCGCAATGTGTAGAGAACCCAGCCTCCGTTTGCCTCCAAAACTAAAGAGATGTTTCCTCTAGTGTCCTTGACTCAACTAGAGCTCACTGTCCCTAGAAACTACACAAATTCTCCCTTCAGGCCTCTCTGCTGCATAGTCCCCCTTGCCTTTCAAAACTCCACAAAACTATTGTTGCAAGACCTCATCCCACAACACCCACTACCTTCTTGAACTATGCAATCTTGACCCTTAGTGGGAACTGCACATTTTTCTCTGTAATGAGGATTGTGCAGAAAAGTTCCTTGATTAATCCTAAGTTGTGCTCTACACAGTCTTAGTGATAAAGCTATCTCTCCTTGTCAGCTTGAGCTATGCAATGCATAGTTACTAGACCCTTCCTCCCTATCTATGACTTGTCCCACACTCAGTTCATGGATAAAAATGCATCATATTAGACTAGGGATTTTTCGGATTTATGTCATCCCCTCATGAGTGAATTGTAGGAATAGGTACAATATCAAGTCATGGCGATATAATGAAGAAGGACAATAAGGAGGGAAGAATTCCTAAAGACTCATGTTTAACTAAAATTACAAGCGTAGCTATCAAGAGCAAGCGAAGGAACGCAAGCTTTCAACCACCTCCCAAGACCAAAGACCATTGAAGACCTAGCATCATTAAGTTATGAGGAGGAGAAGAGAAAGCATATGCAAGAACACTTCTATCACTCAGCAGCAACAACAAATTGACATTGTGAGATCACCAAGCTAGTCCATGTCAGCAGTGTCATGTCAAGTCGTGTCATGAGTTATCAAATTCCATATCACAAGTGTCGACCATGTATATTGTAATGAAATGTATTGTAAAGTGGAAGTCCAAAGGACACACATGAATATGAAGAGTCATGTAAGTTGAAAATTCATATGAAGTTGAACAGTCATGAGGGTAGTCAAAGAGTCACAATGGGGAAGAATGACCCCATGGTTATATATACCCCCTCCTTCCATGACTAAAGGAATTTTTCACCTTGTCTCCTCCTGCAAGGCATAGAGAGATCAACTAGTTCTTTTAGGAGCAATTAGTGGCTCTAATGTCCCACTACTGGAGCTAGTGATGTAGAATGTAAATATGTGTCTTAGAAATTTTTCTTAATAAAAGAAGTCTTTTCATAATGTATAAAATATTTTTTAGAAGAATTCACATTGAATATTGAAGCAAACATGTTCTTCATTCATGAAATATGAATGTTTGTAAGACTATTTTGTGGACGTTTGTATTTCATGTTTTCTTTCATATGTACTATGCTAGTTGAACTATTTTGGTTATTGTAGTGATTATCTTGTTTTGAATATGTTGTAATGGTCATTATCACTCTCTCATCCTTGTGGACTATTCTGTGGGATAATATACATATATTTCCTTGTTCATTGGTTATAATGACCGTCAGATCCATTGTGGTATATTCCACTAGATGGTAGACAAATCTTCCCTTTTTCGTTGGTTATAATGACTATCGCATTCGATGTGGACTATTTCACTAGATTTTGGATAATTCTTTCTAGTTCATGTGTATCTCCTCCTTGGTGGTACTATTACCTCTCACTTATAGGCTCATTTTTCTCACCCCCTTTGCAGTAGAAGGACCTCGACACAGTTACACTACACACTAACTAGACATACTCCCCTTGCTTTTCGAAGACACTGTAACACGGAATGAGTTATATTTGCGGACAAATCCAACCTTCCTAGGAGTCTAAGACTCTCTAATGACAAACAAACCAAACAAGAGCTATCCTTCTCTAGATACACAACATTCTATGAGAATTCAAATGTTTTCGATCTTACCTTAGGTCCCACGCTTGTTGTAGCAGTCCAGCCTTGCTGATCCAGATGAGCTCCTCCTTCACTTTCAGACCTGCATACACTAACAAAGCAAATGATTACATAACATCTGAATATTCATTATAAAACAAAATATACCTATCATATTGACCAAGGAATACATGAAATAATTCATTAACAAATCATTGAGAAGAATGGACTTATTTGTATTAAATAATCAAAGGAACCATTACAACCTGAGCCTTGGTGTTGTGCAAGCTCCTCCCAGGGTCCAGCAAGAGATTTCCTCTACTTTGACAAGCTCACCCACTCCCACTATGGCAACAAGGAAGGATAGTGATCTCTCCTCACAAGTCAACAAATGGAAGTCCTAATTCCAGCAGCATTTACCCTTTAGAATGTTCAGCTTTCAACCTCCCCTCCTTTGGCCCAATGCCTGTATTTATAGTATTCTAGAAAAGGTTATTCAGTTCCAACATCAATGGGATACTCCCTCTTTTGGATGGGGTAGCTCCTCTCTTGATGGGATAAGCTCCTCTATCATAGGGGTGCATGAACCATCTGGAGGCGCTCAATACACGTCAAGAACTCTTCTAGAAGGCTCTAGAAGTGACCACAAGTAACTTTTTAAAGATGGAACTTGCGCCTTTTGACTTTTACAGGGGTACGCACCCTAGCTTTAGTATACAGAGCGTATTACTACGCAGGTCTAATGTATATGGAGTGCGTACATGCAGGCAAGGTAGAGAGAAACTGCGTACCCAGAGATAAACATGTTTTCAAGTGACTTTCTCTCTCTTTTGAAGTTTTGACATGAAGAGCAGAGGTATGGGGCTTGACAAAGAGGACAATGTGGCTATTGATGAGGCCACATAAACTGCAGATAGTCAAGGTGACAAAATTCAGTGTAACAGATTGCCCCCTAAAGTACGAAGCCTGTAATAGATAAAGGTGTTAAGTCATATAAGAAGGGTGAAGTGCTTTATCATTTCGAGGATCATCTTGTGGATAGCCCGGTTGGAACCTGCAATTTTCAACACAAAATACATGTAAAAATATCATATCATACTGAGGTAGGCATTCCCATACTCAGATCAAAATTTGAACTATTGGACTAACTATTCTGGTACAAGAATAATTTCATATAATCATAGACTCTCGTAGACACAGCATGGACGCAGCCATCTGTTTATGATTGGTCTACAACATAATGAATACAAAACTCCTCGCAGCCTGGATGGTGGAAACTAGATCCAGGGTCTTCATTTCTGTTCCCGAATTGGTACGATTCTAGCCATGTGAATGAATGAGTCGATGTCGAACATGG
>APFE030557593.1:1581-40444 GCA_000404065.3 Pinus taeda | reverse complement strand
ATTTGTCACACGGAATGGGTTATATTTGCGGACAAATCCAAACTTCCTAGGAGTCTAAGACTCTCTAATGACAAACAAACCAAACAAGAGCTATCCTTCTCTAGATACACATCATTCTATGAGAATTCAAATGTTTTCGATCTTACCTTAGGTCCCACGCTTGTTGTAGCAGTCCAGCCTTGCTGATCCAGATGAGCTCCTCCTTCACTTTCAGGCCTGCATACACTGACAAAGCAAACGATTACATAGCATCTGAATATTCATCATAAAATAAAGCATATCTATCATATTGACCAAGGAATACATGAAATAATTCATTAACAAATCATTTAGAAGAATGGACTTATTTGTATTAAATAATCAAAGGAACCATTACAACCTGAGCCTTGGTGTTGTGCAAGCTCCTCCCAGGGTCCAGCAAGAGATTTCCTCTACTTTGACAAGCTCACCCACTCCCACTATGGCAACAAGGAAGGATAGTGATCTCTCTTCACAAGTCAACAAATGGAAGTCCTAATTCCAGCAGCATTTACCCTATAGAATGTTCAGCTTTCAACCTCCCCTCCTTTGGCCCAATGCCTGTATTTATAGTATTCTAGAAGAGGTTATTCAGTTCCAACATCAATGGGATACTCCCTCTTTTGGATGGGGTAGCTCCTCTCTTGATGGGATAAACTCCTCTATCATAGGGGTGCATGAACCATCTGGAGGCGCTCAATACACGCCAAGAACTCTTCTAGAAGGCTCTAGAAGTGACCACAAGTAACTTTTTAAAGATGAAACTTGCGCCTTTTGACCTTTACAGGGGTACGCACCCTAGCTTTAGTATACAGAGCGTATTACTACGCAGGTCTAATGTATTTGGAGTGCGTACACGCGGGCAAGGTAGAGAGAACCTGCGTACCCAGAGATAAACATGTTTTCAAGTGACTTTCTCTCTCTTTGAAGTTTTGACATGAAGAGCAGAGGTATGGGGCTTGACAAAGAGGACAATGTGGCTATTGATGGGGCCATATAACTGCAGATAGTCAAGGTGACAAAATTCAGTGTAACAGACACCATTGCATAAATCCCTTGTGATGATAGTCAGAGTCAAGGAAAATATTTAAGGATTTAGGAACTGGGCCTTCATACCAGATGGGACCCCTACACCAAATGGCATCAGGCCCTATTGGGACTTCATATCGGGGAGATCCCCTGAATGTTGGTGGGTCCAACACTGCAACAAATAGTTTTCATTTGGTGCAATCAAATTGTGTTAGTTGTTAGTTCTACAATTTTTCGAAAAACATAGATTTTCAGGTGTTCAAGAAGGAATGTAGGCCTATCATTACTTAAACCTGATGTCAGAACTTGTCATTTACTATGGATTCTTGTAGGAGTCTACGCAGTGAAGGGAATGTCAAATCGAATGTAGGGAGGAGCCACCAAGAAACACGCAGGGTGGCTACAAGAATCGAATGTAAGGAGAGTACACCAAGAAACACTCAAAGGAATGTCAAATCAAATGTATGGAGGATCCACTAAGAAAATATCAAGGGAACATTGAATCGAATGTAGGGTGGAGCCACTAAGAAACACTTTGAATCAAATATAGGAAGGAGCCACTATGAAACCCTTAGTTCTACAATAATTGAATGTAGAGAGGATCCAACGAGATACAATCAAGGAAATTTCAAATCAAATGTAGGGAGGATCCACCAAGAAACCCTCAGGTTTGAAAAATTGAATGTAAGGAGTGGACCCAATGAGAAACCCACAGGTCTGCCAGAACTAAATGTATGGAGTGGAGCCACCGAGAAACCCTAAGGTCTACAAGAATTGAATGTAGGGAGTGATGCCACCAAAAGAAACTCCAAAACCATATATTTGGGTGAATGATATGTCAAAACCATATATTGCGTCAAGCTACGAATTAATAATAATAACTTAACAATATAATAATTAATATAATATGGGTTTTGATATAATAAAATAATTTATAATGTCTTATTTATAATATACTTTATAATTATTCAAAAAATAAATATTATTTATAAAAAATTAAAATCAACATCTATGTGATAGAAAAATAGTTATTAATTTTATTAATTAATAATTAATTTACAATAATGGTTACCTTAAAAAAAACTTGTAATTTGAATTAATAGAGGTAGAATCTAGTTTATCATTTTATCAATTCTTATAGGATTTTTTTAATCACTATCATTAATACACATTCAATCTATCTTTTGGTGAGTAGAAGAGCATCTTGAAATAAATAATGTCACTTCATGGTATTCAATAATCAATAGAAGACATTAGTTATCCATAATCATCCATGACTTATAATATGACAATCTTCATGTCTTGTCTTGTGATTTGAATTATCAACCTCTACATTGGCTTGCAAATATCAACATAGTAGTCCTCAAACATATCTTTCTATTGAGCCCTAATATGCATTTTCCAATCATCCTAAAACTCCTAGAAATTCCTCTAGATGATCACTTCCCAATAATCACAAGTTTGGTTTCCCATAGGATGTAGAATAGATGGTGATATGGTGTACTGTTAAGTCACTCTGTGATGTGAAGGTCACCGATTCAAAACTTCATGGGAAAAAATACAATCATGTTAAGGGATGGTATGGCCTAGGTTGGGTGCAATCCCTAGGTGATTTTGATGACTTAGATGCCCCTAGGTCACATTTTCTCAAGCCACAGGTCAAGCCTAATGTAATCTCTGGAAAACTCAGAACACTTGACAAACAAAACAAAAAAACAAGGTTGGTTAGTGAACAATCTATCAAGCTTCATGTGAATGTAGAGATACTTTACAAGAGAAGTAACCTTTAAAAAATATAGAACAAGACTGTATCCTTTACTTAAATTACTGATATTGCTTCATGAAAATTTGTATAAACATTGAAATATATTTGTCAATGTAGGATTATTTATTGGAATGAGTTATGGGGGATATTTAACCTAAGGTATAATTTTTTTATCTTTTTACTTCAAAGTATACTAAGACCCAATAGATTGATACAAGTTTCACTTTCAAACATTTTTCATTTTATGGATTTGAGAAAATAAATCATTTATATTCACATGAGTTATAGACATGGAATATCACAAGCCATGGAATGATATAATTAAGATTTTTATGCATTTGAAAATACAATACTAAAAAAATATCAAAAAATATTTCATTTAGAAATAGTTTGATGCAACACATCAAAAGCTATTCATTTCAAGGGTTGTGTGAAGCCATTACAATGATATACTCAAAATACCTCAACATTTCACCTACGGGATTTGAACAGAAGTGGGTATGACTCAACAATGATGCCTCCCAACCACCCAGGTAAATCCTATTAACAATAAAATTGTTTTATTTTATTGATTCCAAATACCATTTTCATTCCACTTATGCTCACACTATTCATAAATTGTTGAGGAAAATGTTTCTACCTTAATGAATTTCCAAAATTCATTAATAACGTAAACACTTTTCCAGTGGTCCTTTTATACATTTTGTAATGGGTTTATAATTAATTCCTTTAGTAATTATACAAAATTCATGAATTTGATTGTTGTTTGATTGTTGAACTCTTTCTATGAGTCATATTTGAGTCTCAAAACCATCTTATATTATTAATGCATGCATATACAATAACCATGTCAAATTTTAGTGCATATGAGGACAAACTCAAAAACTTTCAACATTGGCCCCATTCTCAAGTCACATCATGACTAGCTCAAGAGACCTCTGCAGGCCTCTAGAAATGAATTCACTAAAACTTGGAAAGAATAGATAGTGGAAAACAATAAATTATAAAATCAACTGATAACATTTTTAGATGATCACGATGGTGATGAGAATAATGGTGATGCCTTGCGGTAGTAGAGAAACAAATATATCAGTCAACACAAATCATCAACACATCAATGAAAACAAAATATTATCATTTGTTAGTACCATGTTGCAATTAATCAAACAATTACAAACTGACTTTTTAAACATAAACATTAATTTAGTCAAATTTCAAGAAATCATTAAAAGACCCCTTTGTGGGAACTTTGTTCATTGGAATTCATGGACAAACCTTACTTATTTTATGTGGCCGCTCCTTTCCAAATCAAGTTGACCCACCAACTTGTCAAATGTGTGCTCCTGATGAATGGGTTCCCTAGCATGGCCAGCATGCAATGCCCCATGAGCGCTCAGATGCTTCGCCTTCATGCAGGCATGCCTAGGGTGTGACTGTTCACTCTGTCATGCAAATCAGTCAACAAAAACCATTAGCTCATGAATGAAAACAAAATATTATCATTTTTTGGTACCATGCTTCAAAATCAATCAATTATAAATCGACTTTTAACACCTAGAATTTAATTTAGTCAATTTTCTAAAAATCATTATGAGACTCCCCTGTGGGAACTCTGTTCATGAGAAGTCATGGGCCAATCTTAGGCATTACTTCTATTGTGTGGACACCCCTTCTCCACCGCTTTCCATGTCAGGAAAACCCAACAACTCATCGCAAGCACACCCTTGTCGAGTAGACGCCCTGGCGTGCCTAACATGTGACCACCCCATGGGTGTCATTGCACTCCACCTTCATGCAGGCATGCTTAAGGCGTAGGCGATTTTCCTACAATGCCAATAAATCAACACAAATAATTAGCTCATAAATGACAACAAAATATTGTCATTTGTTAGTAATATGTTGCATAGTATATCAATTATAAACCGAGTTTTAATACCTAAACATTAATTTAGTCAATTTTCTAAAAATCATTATGAGACCCCCCTTGAGGGAACTATGTTCATGGATAGTTATGGGATGACCTGAATTCTTTTTTCTGGGCACCCCTTGTAGGTCAAGCCAACCCACCAAATCGTCGCATGGGCACCCTATAGGGTGCATGCCTTAGCATGCCTAGTGCACAACGTCTACATGAGTACTCGAGCACCCCGTCTTCATGTGGGTGTGTTAAGGGTGAGGGAATTCGTGATGTTGTGCAACCCAGTAAAAAAACACATTAGCTCATTAATGACAACAAAATATTATCACTTTTTACTACCATACTATATAATCACTCAAATATAAACTATCTTTTAATACCTAAACATTGATTTAGTTAATTTTATAAAATCTATTATGGGGCACCCTTGTTGGAACTATGATCACAGGAAGTCATGGGCTGACCTCACTTCTTTTTTACACGTACCGCTATCCAAGCCAGGAAAACCCACCAACTCATCACATGGAAAACCCTTCCAGGAGGGCCCCCTAGCGTTCTTGACACATGACTCCCCAATGGGTGCCTAGGTGCCCTACCTTTGTGCGAGTACACCCAGGGCACAAGCATTCATCCTATCATGAAAATAAGTCATGAAAAGTAATTAACACATAATTGAAAACAAAATATTAAAATTTGATAGTACCATGTTGGATAATCAATTAATTATAAACAGAATTTTAAAACCTAAACATTAATTTAGTCAATTTTCTAAAAATAATTATGAGACCCCCCTCTGGGAACTTTGTTCATGGGAATTCATGGGTTGACCTTACTTCTTTTTTGCAAGCACCTATTGTGAAATTGGGTTGAACCACTAGTTCATCACATGGGCGCACTTTCCAAATTGGGTTGACCCACCAACTAGTTGCACGGGCACCCCTTTGGAGTGGGAGCCCTACCGTGCCCAGCACACAACACCCCCATGGGCACCTGGGTGGCACATCTTTGTGCTAGCATGAAAAGGGCATGGGAAATTTCCCTATTATCAAAATCAGTCAACAAAAACCATTAACTCATAAATGAAAACAAAATATTGCTGTTTGTTAGTACCATGTTGCATAATCAGTCAATTATAAAACAAATTTTAATACCTAAACATTAATTTAGTCAATTTTCTGGGAACTCCATTTATCGGAATTCATGGGGTCAACTTGCTTCTTTTCTGTGTGTACCCCTTAACAGGTTAGGCCAACCCACCAATTGATCATACGGGTGGCATGGCATGCCCAACATGTGACGCCCCCATGGGCACTCGTCCTCCCCTCCTTTTTGTGTGCATGCCCAAGGCGTGGATGTTTTCCTTGGTGTGCACATAATGCTATTACGTTTCCCATCAGTTGCTTTGCTCAAAATTTCATTACTCACTTGATCACTCACATATCTTGTCTTTGCTTATTTTACATTTTTGCCCGACCGTCATGTTACCCAGTTCACCCATCATCAAACTCGTCTAGTCCACCCGATGCACCTAACTTGTCTGCATCTCTTTGTATCATGCAGGTCACCCTTTGGCACCTGGTGACATCAACGGTGTGTTCCCTTATCATGCGCATGAATCCCTTGATTCACTTCACTCATTTGGTTGTCCTATCGTGTAACCCATCATGTCTACCATCGTGTTGCTCATTGTACATCCCACATTTTCTTGTGGGTTTCAGGTGCCCTTCCTTCATGTGGAAATACCTAAGGCACTTGTCTCAGTGTTGGGCACATCACGCCCCCACAACCACACCTCGGTTCATACTTTCATTTTTCGCCACTTTCAGTGGGCATGGGCATTCATGGGCTGACCTTGCTTCTTTTTTGTGCGTGCCTCTTGCGAAGATAGGTTGACTCATTTTCAGTGGGCATGGCCAACTGTGCTGGGTAGGGTCCCTAGCATGCCCAACATGTAATGGCTTCATTGATACCTTAGTGCCCCATCTTTATGCGAGAACACCCAGGGCATGGGTGTTCACAATTCCATGAAAAACAATCATTACTAATCATTAGCTCATCAATGACAACAAAATATTATCATTTGTTAGTACCATGTTGTGTATTCAATCAATTAAAAACTATATTCTAACACCAACACATTAATTTATTCAATTTTCTAAAAATCATTATGGGACACCCTTGTTGGAACTCTCTTCATGCGCAGACATGGGTCGAACTTACTTCTTTTTTGTGGGCTCCCCTTGCCAATTCAGGCTAACCCACCAACTCATTGCATAGGTGTCCTCACATGCCTAGCATGTGATGTCTCGATGGGTGCGTAGGTGCCCTACCTTCATGTAGGTGCACCCAAGGCACAAGCATTCATCATGTCATGCAAATTAGTCAACATAAGTCATTATCTCATCATTGAAAACAAAATATTATAATTTGTTAGTACTATGCTATACAATAAATCAATTATAAACTATATTTTAACACCTAAACATTTATATTTTAGTCAATTTTCTAAAAATCATTACGAGACACCCTTGTGGGAACTTTGTTCATGTGTAGTAATGGGTCGATCTTACTTCTTTTGCACTGGTTCCCCTTGCCAAGTTGGCTTGACCCACCAACTCATATCATAGGAACCCCTATCATGTGGGCACCCTGACGTACCCAGTAGGTGATGCCCCCATGGGCACCCGAGCACCCCACCATTGTAGGTTTTAACCTAGTACATAAATTACCTGCATACGAAATCTAAAATAGAAAATAAACAATGCGAGAGCATAACACATAAAACACATATACACAGAGATTTTCCCTTGGATCCCAAAACGGAGGCTACCAGCTTGATTTTTATTTATATTCTTTTCAATGTAATACATATTTACACATGTCAAAGCATCCAATACCATGGACCGAAAACCATCGCATCCAAAACCATGTGTGAAAATCATTCAGAAAACTATACGTAGGTCCACAACCTAACATGGGGTCCAAAACCAAAGTTTTTCATGGCATTGCCCAGGACCCCATAGACTGGGGTTACCTACATCCATCAAACCCCTTGTGGGCCCCCTTGCTATGCAATCAACGCAACGAAGTGGGGGCTCTACCCCCCTGCTAACCCCCCAGTTAACTACGTCACCTAGTCGTGGAAAGAATATAACAAAAACCAATGTTCTCCCACTTGTTGTCTTCTTTCCATAGGGGTGCATAGGAGAGCTTAGTCATTTATTCAGCCCTGTAATTCCCATTGTATCTCTTCACCAAGATAACGTCTCAGAAATCACAGGTTTTTTCAATGCATCTGCAGTATTATTCAAAGTGTCCACCTTTACCAGCAACACCTTTTTGTCTTCTATCATATCCCTCACAAAGTGATACTGAACATCAATGTGCTTTGTCTTTGAATGATAAGCAAGGTTCTTTGCCAAGAAAATTGCACTTTGGCTATCATAGTCTATCCTTATAGCTCCTTGTACTAACCCCATACTTGAACACAATCTCTGCAACGAAACTGCTTCATTTCTTGCATGAGTGGCTACCATGTATTCTGCCTCTGTAGTTGATAGTGCCACTATAGATTGTTTCTTACTCATCCAACTAAATGTACCTCCAAATAGGTTAAACACATACCCACTTGTAGAGATTCTCTTCCAGATCTCTAGCCCAGTATGCATCAACAAAGGCACAAAAATCCAACACTCTATCCAATCCTGGTCTTCCTTGGTAGCACAAACCATAATCACTAGTGCCACACAAATAACTGAAAACCCCCTTCATTGTTGTTCAATGATCCTTCCCTAGTTTTGACATAAACTTGCAGTGTCTGGTCTAGTACAGAACCATCGCATACATCGAGCTACCAACTGCACTTGCATATGGAACATGGGACATGTCCTATTCCTCTTCTTGTGTCTTGGGACACTATTCAGTAGGTAATTTAGACCTATAGGAATAGGAAGCTTCACTAGTTTACCATCCTGCATATCAAACCTGTGCAATATTGTCTCAATATACTTCCTCTGGTTTAACCAAAGCTTCCTCTTTGTCCGATCTCTTTTAATTTCCATGCCCAAAATATAGTTTGTAGCACCAAGATCTTTCATGTTGACTTTGGAGGACAAATGGGTCTTTAAATCCTAGATAATTTCTTTGTCATTTCCGACCAACAACATGTCATCCACATACAAGACCAGATAAATAACACGGTTACCAATTAATTTAAAATACACATAGTGATTTTCTTTGCTTATGGTGAAGCCAAATCCCTGTATAAACGTATCAAATTTCTAATACCACATCCTCGGTGAGAGTTTTAACCCATACAGAGACTTCTTTAACTTGCATACTAGTTCTTTCTTATCCTTTACCACAAAACCTTTAGGTTGCTTCATGTAGATCTCCTCTTCCAGATCCCCTTGGACAAATGATGTCTTCACATCCATTTGTTTTACCTCAAAATCAAAAGAAGTAGTAACAGATAGAAGTAATATAATAGAAGCTACATTGGTAACAGGAGAAAAAATATCACCAAAATCAATTCCCAACAACTAGGAATAACCTTTTCCTACCTACCGAGCTTTGTATTTCTCCACCTTTCCTTTTGCATTTTTCTTCTTCTTAAACACCCATTTTCTACCAATGGGTTTCCTTCTAGCCTGAAATCAACTAGATCCCAAGCCTCATTTTTGAGCAAAGATGCCATTTCCACAACCATGGCCTCTTTCCAGAGTTTTCCATCCTCTGAATCTACTACTTCCTTCATAGTTCTGGGATCATCATCAGTAATAGATAAAGCAAAATTTGAATAGAAAGTAGATGGACTATACCTTTCTAGCTGCCTTCTTTCTCAAAATGGTATTCTCACACACGAAGTTTGTGGCTCTTCATCTTCTGATTCGTCCTCTATTGTAGAGTCTGATTCTTCCTCCTTTAGCTTAAACTTTATCTTCTCAGGTTCCTTTGGGTTGTCTTCATTTTTAATAACATGTTTCACCTCTTTGAACACCACATCTCGGCTGTACACAACCTTCCTTGTTACTGGGTTCCAAAGCTTATAACCCTTTAAACCATCTTGATACCCAATAAAGGTGCACTTTTTAGATTTACTATCCAATTTGTTTTTTTTCTCCTTTAGAACATGTACATATGCATCACATACAAATACCTTCAGATGTGAAAGAGAAGGTTTCTTACCAGTCCATACCTCTTATGGAGTCTTATCTTCCAATGTTAACGAAGGTGTTCTATTGACCAAGTAACATGCAATCTCCACCGCCTCTGCCCAGAATTCTTATCGTAATGTGGCACCACTGAGCATGCTTCTTTGCCTTTCCATCAATGTCTTGTTCATTCTTTCTACAACTCCATTTTGGTGAGGTGTATATGGAGTAGTCTTCTATCGTGCTATACCACACTTCTTACATAATTCTTCAAATTTCTTATTGCAAAACTCTCCACCATTATCTTTCCTCAACACCTTTATCTTCTCCTCTATCTGATTTTCCACTAGAGCCTTAAATTATTTAAACCTGTCAAAGACTTCAGATTTATTCTTAAGGAAATATATCCATGTATTCCTTGATTCATCTATAATTGATACATAGCACACAAACTTACCTAACGATGGAATCTTCATAGGTCCAAACACATCACTGTGCGCAAGCTCTAATATCTGTTTCGCCCTCTCACAACTAGAGGAGAAACTCATTCGATTCTACTTTCCATATATGTAATTTTCACAGAAATCAAAATCCAGAGAGCTATTGCTCATACCTTCTACCATACCTTTACCATGAAGTATTCAAAGGCCCTTCTCTCCAATATTTCCAAGCCTTTGATGCCACAACATGGTCTGCTCTCCAAAAACCACTAGATTTTTTGGTCCACTTTCAACAACCACAAAATTGTTGCACCCATCAATAACAGTGCTACCTTGCAAGTTGTATAAAGTTCCAATCCGAACTCCCCGCATCAATACCAATGCTCCCTGAACTATTTTGTAGGTATCCTTCTCGAACACTGTTTTTACACCTGCATCATCCAACTTGCTTATGGAAATCAGATTTCTAGCTAATGTAGGAATATGCAGAACACCCAGAAGTGTTCTAACCCTTCCACCTTGCAACTTCAACTTACTTTTTTGCAACCAATGATTCTAGCCTTCCTGTCATCCCCCAAGAATACATCACCACCATCATATTTCTCATACTCACATAACCACTCCCTATGGGGAGTGAAGTGAAAGGATACACCTGAGTCAATCAACCATGCCTCATGATCTACATGTGTACTTGAAGAATCCAAGTACACATCCACACCTCCATCTGAGATGGTTTTCATCTCTATAGAAGGAGCATGATCAGATCCCTTTCCTTTGTCAGGAGATTTAGATTTACAATACCTTTTCTAATGCCCTTCCTTTCCACATTTCCAGCACACCACCTTTACAGATTTTCCTGGAGATTTAGATCTCCCTCTAGATTTAGATCTCCCACTCAATGACTTATTTTTGTTTCTATTATAGGACTGTCCTCGTATAGATAAGACATCACCATTCTGGGTCTCCATATTTTTCTATCTCATTTCCTCCATTAGCAAGGATGAGACTATTTCATCAAACTTCAAGGCAATTGCATTGCTAGCTATTGCAATAACAACACTATCCCATTAATCCAGTAGAGAACACAACAAACCAATGCACTTATCTTCATCTGAAATTTCAATATCAACAAATAATAACTAACTTACAATAGTATTAAATGTGTTCATATGTTCTATCATTGAGTCTCCATATTTCATCCTCAGGTTATACAACTTTTTCCATAAGAACAGTTTATTCAACAAAGACTTAGATAAGTATCCTTCTCGAACACTGTTTTTACACCTGCATCATCTAGCTTGCTTATGGAAATTAGATTTCTAGCCAATGCAGGAATATGCAGAACACCCAAAAGTGTTCTAACCCTTCCACCTTGCAACTTCAACTTTACTTTTCCGCAACCAACGATTCTAGCCTTCCTGTCGTCCTCCAAGAAGACATCACCACCATCATATTTCTCATACTCACATAACCACTCCCTATGGGGAGTGAATTGAAAGGATACACCTGAGTCAATCAACGATGCCTCATGATCTACATGTGTACTTGAAGAATCCAAGTACACATCCCCACCTCCATCTGAGATGGTTTTCATCTCTATAGAAGGAGCATGATCAGATACCTTTCCTTTGTCAGGAGATTTAGATTTACAATACCTTTTCTAATGCCCTTCCTTTCCACATTTCCAGCACACCACCTTTACAGATTTTCCTGGAGATTTAGATCTCCCTCTAGATTTAGATCTCCCACTCAATGACTTATTTTTGTTTCTATTCTAGGACTGTCCTCGTATAGATAAGACATCACCATTCTGGGTCTCCATATTTTTCTATCTCATTTCCTCCATTAGCAAGGATGAGACTATTTCATCAAACTTCAAGGCAATTGCATTGCTAGCTATTGCAATAACAACACTATCCCATTAATCCGGTAGAGAACACAACAAACCAATGCACTTATCTTCATCTGAAATTTCAATATCAACAAATAATAACTAACTTACAATAGTATTAAATGTGTTCATATGTTCTATCATCGAGTCTCCATATTTCATCCTCAGGTTATACAACTTTTTCCATAAGAACAGTTTATTCAACAAAGACTTAGATAAGTATCGTTCTCGAACACTATTTTTACACCTGCATCATCCAGCTTGCTTATGGAAATTAGATTTCTAGCCAATGCAGGAATATGCAGAACACCCAAAAGTGTTCTAACCCTTCCACCTTGCAACTTCAACTTTACTTTTCCGCAACCAACAATTCTAGCCTTCCTGTCGTCCTCCAAGAAGACATCACCACCATCATATTTCTCATACTCACATAACCGCTCCCTATGGGGAGTGAATTGAAAGGATACACCTGAGTCAATCAACGATGCCTCATGATCTACATGTGTACTCGAAGAATCCAAGTACACATCCCCACCTTCATCTAAGTTGGTTTTCACCTGTGTAGAAGGAGCATCATCAGATCCCTTTCCTTTGTCAGGAGCTTTAGATTTACAATACCTTTTGTAATTCCCTTCCTTTCCACATTTCCAGCACACCACCTCTACAGGTTTTCCTGGAGATTTAGATCTCCCTCTAGATTTAGATCTCCCACTCAATGACTTATTTTTGTCTCTGTTCTGGGACTGTCCTCGTATAGACAAGGCATCACCATTCTGGCTCTCCATATTTTTCTGTCTCATTTCCTCCATTAGCAAGGATGAGACTATTTCATCAAACTGCAAGGCAATTGTATTGCTACTTATTGCAATAACAACACTATCCCATGAATCTGGTAGAGAACACAACAAACCAATGCACTTATCTTCATCTGAAATTTCAATATCAACAAATAATAACTAACTTACAATAGTATTAAATGTGTTCATATGTTCTATCACCGAGTCTCCATCTTTCATCCTTAGGTTATACAACTTTTTCCATAGGAACAGTTTATTCACCAAAGGCTTAGATTGGTAAAAAGTCCCTAACTTGTCCCACAAAGCCTTCATTGTAGCTTCCCCTGATACATTCAACAATACTAAATCTGAGACACACAATCCTATTGTGCTCTTAGCCTTCCAATCCAACTTCTTCTATTCTTCATCGGACACTTTCATTGGTTTAGTACCTGGATCTACCACAACCCACTAATATTTATCCACCAACAGATCCTCCATCTTGAGTTTCCATAACTCAAAACTCTGGCAATTAAATTTTGTCGATCTCTATCTTTCCACTGCTCGCCATCTTCTTTCACCACCTAAATCAATCCAACAGATATCCCACTGAATAGGGTCTACCACAAGCCTGAGGTGAAACCCCTTAGCAACAAAGGCATCGCCTTGAAGCCAAAATAGCTCTAATACCAAATGTAGGTTTTAACCCCGTACAAAAATTACCTACATACGAATTCTAAAACACTGAAGATAAACAATGTGAGAGCATAACAAATAAAACACATATACACAGAGATTTCCCCCAGATCTCAAACCTGAGACTACCATCTTAATTTTTCATTATATTCCTTTCAATCTCACAATACATATTTATACATGCCGAAGCATTCAATACCATGGACCGAAAACCATTGCGTAAAAGACCATGGATCAAAAACCATCGCATCGAAAACCATGTGTGAAAATCATGCACAAAACCATACGTAGGTCCACACAACCTAACATAGGGTCCAAAACCAAAAATTTTCAGGGTGCTTCCCCAAACCCCATAGAGTGGGGTTACTTGCATCCCTCAAACCCCTTGTGATACCCCCACTACAAAATCGGCGCGCCCAACCTAACATAGGGTCCAAAACCCAAATTTTTCGGGGTGCTACCTCGGACCCCATAAAGTGGGGTTATGGGTTCTCCTCAAACCCCCTGTTAACTATGTGGAAAGAATATTACACAACCGAACAAATATTACCAATACTTACAACCATGGTTGGTTGGTTGACTACCTTCTTATCTTGATCCTTCTTCTTGTTCTTATTCACTTCATTACTAGCATAAAGGCTTTTACCAAGCGAAGAAGAAGAAAGGGAGGAGGAGATGTCGGATGAATAAGATAAAGGGTATACAATATATTGATGATGTTTATATGGACAAATCGTTTGAGGTGTGGCGAGAGATCCAATTTTGATGATCATTTTCCTAATGCGACAAATGATGTGCAACATTAGTACATTAACAAATACTACTGTTTTTGTGTTGTAGATTATTATGTAAATTTTTGTTACAACCATTAAATGTTTTACCTCGTACATACTAAGATTTACATTCCATTATGAAATATATTGGATGGAGTATCAAGCTAGTTATGCATGCCCTTGTCATGATATTCTCTATTATAAAGAAGAGTGGTTGAAAAAAAATTCCCAAAATGTGATAAGAGTAGATATGAAACCGATAATGTAACAAAATAGGTGACTCGAAAGGTTCTTCATTATATTCCCATATTTCCACATCTGTGACAAATTTTCAGGTGCAAAATAATAGCATAACTTATGGATTAACATGTAATGAATATAAGTGAAGATGGTATTCTTCAATTTCCTATAGATGGATCCACATTTAGGAATATAAAGGAAGAGTGGTCAAAGTTTAAAAGAGTTTATGTATTGTATTTTCAATCAATTAGGTAAGTTCCATGTCAAATATATGAATGTATATATCGAACATCTTATAAATGATTTTGTGGAGTTATGGAATGGTGCCAATATGTATGATATATTTAGACCAACAGACGTACAAAGGGAATTTGAATTCCACGCAATGCTTGTATGGAAGATTCACGATGCCCTAGGGCTAACACATTTTTGTGTTATGTTATAACATTAGCCCACACTTTAATAGTGTTTAATTTTATGAAGTTCATTTGATTTGTGTTTTTTAAATAGTTCCTTCATACACATACATAAAATAATTGATATAAAAAATATTCCATCTCTTCAAGTTTTCAAACAAAGGGTAAATTGTTTGTCTAGTTTGTGGTCCTAAGATGAAATCTCATAATTCAAGAATCTTAGGAAATCATGTGTTTTATGAGAATAGGAATTTCATTTCTAAGAACCATAGGTACTGAAGTACCAAAAAACATATTTTCAATGGGAAATAAGAAACTGAATTAAGACAACAAGGACTGGCACCTCATGCATGGAAGTTGTAATATAATAGATTCTCTCAAGTTAAGGATCAAATTGTATATGTATCAACATACATGATATCTTTGGATTATTTTATAGCTTTATGGAATTTTTTTCACTGTACTAATTGAGAGGTTAGATTGTTGTTATAATAACTTTAACTATGATTCATGTTGTAAGTCATCAAGGCATTAATAATAAGTCACTTCCATGAGGAATGAAAAGTTAGCTTGAGAAATTCAATAGGCTCCCCTACTATGAACACCTACAAATTGTTCATTTGTTTGATACAATGCAAATAGGGAAGAATGTAAAAAATACCTTATGGCAAATCCTAAATGGAAGGAGAGATAAAGAAAAAATTTTCAAGGTTTGTAATGACATTAAGGAGACCAACAATGCATTGGAAAGTGTGACTCACTCAAATAACGATGGAGACAGTGAAAATATAAGCACCCTTCCATTGTTATTGACATAGCCGTAAAGAAACGATGTTAAAGAGGTTGTTGAAAAACTAAATTTCCAACTGAATTTTCTTAAAACAGAAAGAATATGCTAGTAGAGAAAGGTGAATTACGTGGGGTAAAAACTCATGATTATCATGTGTTCATTAAGGTAATTATTTTTGTGTATATGTTTATACATTGGTGAAACATCTTGCTAATTAGTGGTTTTTTATACTAATTTGGGAAAAAAATAATTGATCATTATTTTGGTTACATTATGTTCTACCTCTATCTCTCCTAGAAAAAATTGCAATAATGTCAAGAACGTTATATATTATCTTGGAAAATACATTTGGTAAGTGGAGATTTATGTGCAAAGTGTAATTTATTTAATAACTTGTTCTATTGCATATTTTTTACTACATATTTTTTACTTGTCACATGAACTATATACTTTTTTTTGTTGAAAATTGTGATTTTCTTCCTTCATTTGTAGAGGTTTGTCATATAAAGAAATCGGTAAAGAATATATAAAGTATTAGAGGAAACACATTCCTTGTATAATGTGTTAGATGCAAAAGTATATACCTCTAACATTTTTCAATGCACAAGAACATTATTTTACACACTTAGTTGAGGAGAATGAAAAAAGTGGACCTTTACACACAAGATCAATGTCGATGGTTCATAGGCACTTGAAATTGCTGAAGACTTTGTTCAGACAAAGAGCATGTCCTAAGGGTTTTATGGTAGAGGGATATATGGTATATCAAACCATGGTTTACATTCGTCAATATAGTCTTGCAATAGGAAAAATTATTAACGTATTGGATTGCATTTTGGATGTCAACTCCATCAACAACATTGAAGGGGAGAACCCGTTGGGGAAAGGTAGAATGAGAAAGTGAGATGCAAGTAGATGTTGGATATTTATAGAACATTTGACCTTCTATTTTTTATGTATATCGTACTTATTTAATTTTTAGTCTTTCTACATAATCCATTTTTATAAAGGTATAACATGGCAACTAATTGTATATATGTTAATTATTTTATTTCAATACAACCAGTTGAGAGTGGGATAGAATACATTTATATATTACGAAAAATCTTGATTGTATGAATGCATGGATTGAACAATGCAATCAACATAATAATGGTAGTTTATCACGGTATGGTGTGTCTACATTAGTGAAAGAACCTCAATGTAAATATGCTTATCAATTGACGATGGATTTTTTATGTGTTTAACATATTGCAGTTGAAACACCACAACAAAATATGGTGTGATGGCTGCAAATTTCACATCAAAAGGTTGGATGGAAAGATGAAAACTTATGTTAGTGGGATAACTACAATATTTCAAGTTATCAATGTTGCCTCTTGAGAACACTAATATCTACAAGTCTCTGATAATTGATATTATCTACAACTACATGATATACTCGAGTGTGCCTTTCAATCCTTCAGAATAGTTGTGTTTGATGTCAAATGGTTTGGGATACGAATGAGCATGACCCTCATAGAAACTTTATTGAGCATGATAACAGATTTACCATGTTGATACAAGGAATCTTCAGCTAGGACCAGAGCACTATTTTTTTCTAAGCCAATAAGAACATGTATTTTACGTTTCCAGGTAAAGTAGGTTTGTCATATGTTGTTAGAAATGATCCAAGAGGAAGGTCCATAGAGTATAATGTAGTAGGAGAACTAGATGAAATTGAAGAAGAATATGCGTTAGAGGATCAGGGGGTTCATGTGTTAGACGAAGACATTGAAAAATTTCAAGGATATGATAATCAAGAAAATGTTAATTTGGATGAAGTAGATGATATTGACATTATGTCAGACAAAGAACTTAAAGAAGTTGAAACAAATGTAGAAGACAATGTTCCAAATGATGATATAGATAGTGATGATGATATTGATTTGGAGAATCCTCTAAACATTATTTATGTTGGCTTGTTGGGGCCTGACCTAGGTTCAGAGGTGATTTAGCCAAACAAATCTCGGTACCATTGGCCCTTTCGGCAATAGTCCATAGAGTGTGGACTGAGGTCTCACCTGAAGTAGTATGGGAGTGTTCTAGAACCAGGTTTCCGCACCGTGGAGATGTCTGATGAGTTCAAATGGTCCGCAGTTTGACCCTGTGCGCCCATCACTTCATGCAATTACCTGTACCTCGCAGCCTCAGATGTTTCCTTTACACAGCCCTACTCAGGGCCCAAACTTTGTTATTACCCGGGTTTTTACTAGTATTCCACTATTATTTGATTAACGTAGCCTACTTGTATGTGTTAAGTATACTTAGCAATATAAATCATTCATATTAGTCCATGCAGTAAATAAAAAATATAAGTGAAATTTATATCAACCATGCATTAATCTACGAATAGATACACGAACTGGTAACAAAACCTTTTCTTTATTAATCTCTTCTTCGGTTACAGACTCGACTCTGCCCTGCACACTCAATTGCAGGGGTTTGTGCTCTTAGCTGCGAACTACTAGGCCTCTGCACACTCAGCTATAGAGCCTTCTTTTAGTCTATGACCCAAGACACCCTTAGACACTTAGACTCTTTCTCTTCACTTCTACTTCACTATCTCATACTTCACTCTCTTTTATACTTAGAGCCTCGCTTTATTTATACAATCCCATGGTCCGCAGACCATGGGTAGGCCAACATTACATTACAAGACTAGGGCAGACAACCCTGTGAGTCTACATACATTTCATGCTCCATGCCTGCAATTCACAAAGTCTTTACAACAGGATTGGGTCAAAACTTGGGCTATCAGCCCCAAAACATGCCTTGGGGGGGATTCCATGCCCAATAGATCCCCAACACAAACATCATGACTCGCCCTCGAATCACTCGGTCGACGCAAGGATCTTGGCACAGAGTCCCTCCAACTATTCTTGAACTGTACTGAGCTACGCAGTGCACTGACCTACTACTTGTTGTATCTGCTACATCCACTATTCTAAGACCTATGTGTTTGAATTGTTTCCATATATCTATGCCGGTAGCTACTACATATGTTTATAGTCCTGCACCTTTGTCCTTGAAGTTGGAGATGGCGTAGCCCCTATTCTTCTTCTCCAACTTACATTTCATCTTCCTGGCTTCAGCAAGGGCCAAATCACTGCCCTTTCCTTCGGCTGTGGTCGCATGGCCCTTTCCTTTGCACGGGAGCACTAGGCAAAGCAGCTGCCTGATGACAAAAATGGTTATGGGCGTGTGGTGGAAATGCAGCACCCAGAATAAGTTCAATAGCCTGGCCTTTTCCACATTGCGCAACCACTTCCGTGGCACTAACGTTGTCACCACCCCCTTAGTGTTCTGCTTCATGAGGTTCCTAGTCTCCAGGTGAGGGTACATCTCGCTGTCAGCAAGGTCCCAATCTTCAAACTTCATGGTTGGCACATGGCCCAAGTGTGTGCCTTCAAACACAATGCCATCTCGGAGGAGCGGGGTCTGGAGTGAAATCTTAGTTTTGTCTAGGTCCTTCGACACTTTGGTCTCCACTTTCTGCGGAGGGACATATGTGGGAAGTTTTGTTGCAGAGTGTGTAGGTTGAATATCCTCCTCCATGTCTTCATCTTCTTCTGCTATGATGACAAGGGCCTACAAATCTTCTTCTTCCTCATCTATGTCAATTGTGATAGCTTTCCCTTTTTCTTCCACTGATAGCTTGCTGCATAGTGGGTTCCTCGGGGACACACATATGGGGGCCATTGCCTATTTATCTATCTTGGGCCTTCGTTTTCGTGGTGATTTGGGATTTCTACCACAACCTCAGCGCCTTCGAGAACCTCCTCCATCATTGGGGTCTGCATGGCCTCGACGGTGGTTACTTCTTTAATTCACAAACCATCCTTAGTTGATGTCATCGTTTCTAGGCTACTTTTTATCACTTACAAACTCAGGGGCTCGATTATCACTTGGCTCTCAATGCTCAGTGCTCATCTAAATCATTCAATTCTCAAATGAACAAGTGTTGTTTACTGGGAAGCCCTTTGTGTTTTATACCACCTTTTGAATTCAAATTCAACTATTCCCCCTAATCCCAATCCATTAATGCTTTCTTGGCAACATATTTTCTCAAATCTTGCCCATAAAGCGTGTCTTAAATGCCCATTTCCCACTCCATCTGGCCTCAAGTCACACATCCCATCATGAATAGTGACCTCAATGGTCACTTTCTAGATAATCTATGCAGCAGCGCAGCCCTCTATGCACGGACATGGACCCTACAACACTTTGCTTCTGTGTGCATTCCCAATATCATGTAGCTCTCGAGCAGAATAGTTTATAGTCCTCCGCTTCCTCTCAATTGCCTGGAGCACTAAGACTATCCTTCCCGCAGCTGGTTAGGTGGTCACACCATGTGGAGCTCCATCCCATCCTCTATCATGGTTAGCGGAGAATCCCCACCTTCCATTGTTGTGGTCAACATCGTGCACTTTACTATGTGCAACGTGCTACCCCGGTCAATACATTTGGTGATATGTGATCCAAGCCAAGGCACTAGACTAACCAACTTAGGACGATAGTGCACAAACTTGTCAGTATGATCATACACACCTTGTCTTACCATCTTAGGTTCTTTGATGGAAAATGCTTCCTTTATCTCGTATTCCAGCTTCTTGACCTCTCTGTCCATCATAACATTGTTTTTCCTTAATCGTACCCTTTCTTTTTCAAGTTCGCTGAGTCTAAAGTTTCCCTATCTGATTTCTTCCTCAAGTCTTATGTGTTTTGTTTCCTTTGGCTGTGTAATTCCTTCATTCATGGCTTTGAAAACCGTCTTATCTACAGGTGTTATTATGCGCAAACTAGGCTTTTCATGCTCCATATGGATAATGGCACCTACTTCATACTTTAGCTTCGAAAGTTCTTGCATGATTAGTGTTTTGCATAAGGTCATGTATGCTCATAGAGCCACTAGTACGCGCAGGTCCTAGTCAGTGCGTCTCACATGGTGGACCATTCTCAGAACTTCACACACCTTGGGAAGGCTTCCCTATGGATAATATTTGGCACACTTGGTCTTATCATACTTTGTCATTCATGCCATCATCTTGCTCGCTCTTGCTTATTGTTCCTATTTACTATCATGAGGACGGTGTGCATTCCTGCAGGTTGCATACCATACGTCTGTACCCATTTGGAGAGGTGGGTGCGCAGGCTATTTAGTCCATCATACCTGGCTTCCCTCCATAGCTGAGGCTTTCCAAACCATATAATCATCACCCTTCTACATTTGTACCATTCCTCAAAACGTTGATGGTGCATACACGACCACCTTGCAGGTGTAGCGCAAAATACCAATTTCAGAGCATCAAACCACTGCTATTCTGGCACCTCGCTTTCAAATTTATTCAGGAATTCATCTAGCACTGTCAACCCATCATACATAGGTAGATCCCTTACCTCTATTGTTACTTAGCGAAGTGATCCTACGATCATGTTGCAATTGAGCGTGGTTACCTTGTGTAACCAGTTCTATCATTGTTTTATTTCTTCATCTGAATCTGATGTGCAAGAGCTTTCACGGTCCCACAAAATCCTACCATCCACTGTTAGGTTCACCCATTCCTACTCCCGAGTGGTTATCTTGTAGATACAGTCTAGGTCGTTGTCACTCTCATCATCACATATTGGCTCTGTGTAGCGCGATCCTTCCGCAGGGTCTAAAGGTACCACTACGCGCAATGATGTTTTCTCAAAAATCATCGTGTCCTTCTTTAGATTTATTACTCCATTCATATCAGTGCCCCAATCTATTACTAGTAGCACAGGATAGGGATTAGTATAATAAAAAATCTCTATCACTTCGAAATCTACAAGCGCACTCACACCTTCAATTTCTACAATTATTCCTTGCAATCTTCCTATCAGTAGGATCTTTTGTTGGTTCGCCATTCACAATTGAATAGGAGACCATTGCAATGTCTTCTTTGGCAGTATGTTTGCATCTAATCCTAAATCCAAAATCACTTGATCCATTTCATATTCCCTGATTTTCACAGTCAATCTCATCTCCCTTCCTATTTGCATTGTGTGCTTCCCCAACTTCCTAACTACGGACGGTCGTCTTAACCCGGCACACCTAGTGATGAGTTCTTGCAATCCCTTTACCACTTTGTTATTGCACATCAGCTTCATGCATGTCTCTGGAAAGGTAGTAAGCATTGATGGGTCCATCTCTGGTTCTAGTTTGTCCTTACTAACTAAAGCGGAGGCCTCCATGAAGCTCTTCTTAGATTCCATGAATGTCTCCTTCACCCACTTCAAATTGAACTCTGGTTCCTTTGTAGGAGAATTGCGAACCCAAGCACTCTCTTTGGGTTGCTTGCCCTTGTTATCTTGTGTCGTGATACTGCTTCGAAGCACAATGTTTACATTAAGGTCCTGTTCAAGCGGCTCTGACCTCATCATTTGCAAGTTTTGAGTTGGGGGAGGTTGGATCATTCCTTTATCATGCAACCTTTCTATTAGTGTAGGGCAGTCCTCCATCTCATGATCAAACTAGGTATAGCATAAACATGGTGCTCTCATCAGATTTGTACAATCACAGGCATAATGCCCTAGACCTCCACAATTGTAAAAAATTAGTTGGCTGCGATCGCTTCCTGGTCCTATTCCACCTCGACGTCATACGTGCCCCTGAAATACAGTGCGCGCCATCCCTGCATTTTGATCAAGGGCTCGTGTTTCAGTCTGTACTCTATAGGTAGGGGTCCGATCCATCATCAATTCGTAACTTCTACATGTGTGCTCATCATGGCCTGCTGATCTACAAAGGTTACAGAACAACTGCTGGGACGTCTGGGTATACTTCTATAATATGTGGCAGTTATTTGCAGCATGCTTCCTTCCTATCTAACAAATCACACACCATAGTGTAGGCACCACACTCGCTCCTGCTTGTGCCTTTGGTATCAATGGCATTTTCCCTCCTCCTGCCAGGTAGTTTATGAAAACTAGACAATGGTCCTTTTCATGTCCCTGGTCTTTGCACTTTATGCACCATAACTCCTCGCACGCCTTTGGGTGAGTTGTCCTGTCTTGTTTCAAACTCTACATCTCCAGACATATGTTTTTCAACTGTGCGTGGATTTGTTGGACTCCGGGACTAGGATCTTGTATTGGGATCTCATGCAACCCCATTGAGATCTCCAAAGCTTCGGCTTGAGTGTATCGCTTCTACTATGATAGCGCGGTCCTTAGATGCGGCGTTAGTGACGCTACAAACCATGCGCAGTGTTGCCCATCCATTAGGGTCCTGTTGGATTCGTAAATCATACCCTTTAGTCTCTGATCCAACACCTAGGGGGTCTCGCCTGGAAGCATCGTGATTTCCTTAAACTCGATAATTGACTGTGTCTCCAATTTTGGTCTGCTAAATTACCTGTTTAGCATGAAATGGATATCCACGATACCTGCATTTGGATTGTCATTGGAATGCTTAATGTACCATGTCAGTGTGTGATCTTGTAATGCGCTTACCATGATTTCCTTCTTTATGTTGTCATCTATTAACACTCAGGTTGTTCCCTGCTTCCTAAAGGGAATACGACCGAGGTAACCACTGACCAATATTTTAGCTATAGGTCCTAGCCTACCTGCAACTAGAGAGGGCTCTCTCTTTATAATTTAGCTTTGTTGATGAATGTTTTTAGGCTAGTTATGGTGTGCTATTTTGTTTGAATTTGGTGGGTTGGTGAATCCAGACAAAACTGAAATATAGATCATGGAACAGTTTGGTCCATTGGGCAATGGAGTTGAGGTATTGTGTTGCTAAAGTAGTTTTATGAAGGCAGAGTGTTGCTGCAGAGCCAGATAGGCATATGTGAAGCAATTTACCATATTTTTTTTGATGAAATTATGGAATTAGTGAGTGAAAGGTAGTTAAGAATCTTTCACTTATGCTAACAAAGAAAAATGAAAGTATTGCTTAAGAGCAGTTAAGAATTCTTAAACAATATTCACCATGATAGAATTAGTTTAGACATGAGAAATAAAGAATTCATATCCATGGCTAATCCAGAAGAAAACATATTTAGAAATAGAGATTGACCATAGGGTGTTCAAAACAAATCCTAGGCTATTATTTTTCTCTATTTACTAGGATTATGAAAACATAAGAATTATGGAATACACAGAAAACACATACACAGTTCAGAGAAACTTATTGCTCCAGCAAATGACACAGGAATTTTGCAACAAAAAAGAGCTATTCATTTCCATCTTCAGACAGCATGGGAACCAGAAATCTCCACTAGCAATTTGTATTATCAAAATGTCTCAAATATGCAATAGAGCTCTTTAGAAAGAATTTCACTACAACCGACCCTCAATACGTTATCTGAGGGGATATATATACAAAAATAGGGTACAAAATATCTCAATAGAGAGTTATTGTGCAATAAATTGCACCACCAACTCTCTTACAAAAAGTAAATGAAAAACATAACTACAACATTTAATGCTGAGATGGCAGCTATCTGTCTGTCAGACAGCTTTTGACATTATGGCTCAGGAAAGTGGGATGTAGTTGTGCCTTTAGATTTGTGTTAATTGAGCCTGCTTTCTGGGTGCATTGGTGAGTCACTTGTACGGATGCTCCCTGTGATACCTGTGTGCTGTTGTGTCTGCTGACCTGTACCGTGACCGAGACTTGGTTTTTCTCAAAAAGGAATAATCATAGTGGCATTATCTAGGCAAAATTTCCAGCATTTCCTGCCACCAATCAGCTGGAGGTAGCTGATGCCTCCTTATCTTCACCGGTGTTTCATCTGCCTCTGTCTATCTGTAGAAGTTTGGAGGCACCTCAAACAGATGATTTATCTCATGTTCAATAAAAAACAGATTTTCTAACTTGTCATACCAAGACTGCCCAGAGGGAGGCCCTGCTTCTTCTGTGGAGCTGCTAGACACTGTTATTTGATTTTCAACATAATTGTTGATCCTTGTCATATACTGATTATATGAAAGCAGCTGCCTTGTGCCAGTCACTAGGCTTGGCAGTCCTTTATCCTGTAATATTGTCATTTTTGCCCTGAATTCATCAATCTCTGCTTTCATTTCCTGACATTTTCTCTGCAGAGTTTGAGTGAAGTTCCTTAAGATCAGCACCTTTTTAGCTGTGAGGATGGTGTCTGTTCTGCTGTTTATCTCCAAAGCTGCCAGTTCCTCCCTAGTGCGGTTATTGAGGAAATGTATCATTTTAGTGGCCTGCTCGAGCATTATTCCCAGTGCTATTCTGGCTCTTTGGATTTCCACATGAGCCATGCCTATCAGCTCAACCTGCTCATAGATTTCCTGGATTGACCTCCATTGGTCCTGTATTGATTGGCCAATTTTGGCCCAAATTATTTTCTTTATTTCTGCTAGGGTTTTACCTAGGAGTAATTCATTTTCCAGAGTTTTTACTTTGGCCTCTAAGGCCTTTATTTCTCTTCGTTTCTCTGCTACTGTCATCTTGGATTTGTCATAACTGGTCTCCAACTTGGCCAGTCTATCCTTGGCTTCATTTATTTCAGTTACCTGAGTCTCAAGCTCTTTAATAGCTTTCATCAAGTCCTCCATGCTCATGCTAGATTCTGCTGCTGTTGTTGCTTCTGTTGTTGTTTCAGTTGCTGATGTAGCTGTGGTAGGTGCTGGAATAGCAGGAGGGGCTGCTGCTGCTTGTGTGGGAGGGGCAGGTCTAAGAGTTGTTGATGTTTGAGGGGGATGGGAGGCTGACTCCCCTTGCTTGTCCTACAGTGGTTTCTCTAATTCTGCTTCCATTTGTAATATTCTTTGATTCATACCAGAAGAAGCTCCATGGCATCATCTACTTGCTTTTCTTATGCAAGTTCTGTTGTTTGAGGGTGAATGGTAGGAGGCAATTTTGCCTGCCTTCTTAGTGCAGCAATGTCATCCTCTTTTTTCTTCATGAGGGCCCTAACACCCTTTGGATCCTTTGGGTCATGTCCCAAATCAATTATTATGTCTTCCAAAGTCTTTATTCTGTTGTCCTTTGTAGAGGAAGACATCCTTTCCAAATCAAGCTGTGTGTTTGTGTTCTTCAGGGCTTCTTTTAGCTAATGGGCCAGCATGGCCCTGTCTGCAAGTGTTGCATACACCATTTCCCCAGTCTATTTTTGCAGCTCAATCTGATCCATGGGGTGTATGTCTTTAGAAAATACCATTAGGAGAACAAAGGAGAACTGTGGGTAAAGAAGGTCGCCTGTGGCAAATACATGGTTTTTATGGCGTAGGAGGTGTTGAACTGGACAAATTGCAGGTACTTGGGTCGACGATGAGGGCGGCAGCAAATTTGGCGAGTGAAATTTGTGTTTCGACCGTTGAACGTCATTTTCACATGCAGAGGAGCTCCGGAAACAATGAATAACAATGACAAATAACGGCTAATTCGTGCCTTTTTATGCATTTTTGGCCCTTTGGCGCCTTTTTGGTGATGACGTCATGTTGACGTCATCATGGGCTCGGGTACGGAAGGGTGACGTGGCAGTTGACGTGGGTGCCCAGGTGGCACTGACACGGTGGCAGGGTGGACAGGCAGACAGGAAACATGGAGGTGACGTGGAGGCACGGTAGTGGAAAGGGCGGGCTGACGTCATGCTGACGGGGGTGTGACGTCAACGCGGGGGACGGGCGGTAAGCAGTTTCCTCAGAGGCCCTTATGGTGGTAAACGGTATTGAGGGGGCCGGCTCCGAACACAGCAGGAGGCCTATGCGTGGCGGGGGTACGGCGGCAATACTGCCAATCCCCCGGATGCAAAACATCAGGCACCTTTGCTGTAAAAACGACCGCCCACCGTTAGATGGGCGGGGTCGGTGATCGGGCGGTGGGCGGCGAATACGATGTGATGGTGCGTTAAGGTAAGGGGGACCCGCCCAATAATTTAATAAATTTAATTAAATCGGGCGCGGGGGTGGGTAACAAACTTTAGGATTTTGGGTTTATGGGTTAGGCGCCCACTTTATAAATGTTTTAAATAAAAAAATTTATAATAAAATGTGTTTTGGGTGGAAAAAGGGGTAGAGGGGTTAATGAGGGCGGGGCTTCGGAAATTTTTACCTTTAACCATAGTTTTTTTTTTGTTGATAAAAACCATAGTTTAGGGCCAAAGGGGTTAATACCAACCCCAGATAGGTTAATATTTCCCCAAGGAAGGGTATATAGCTATAATGCTAGGGGGAGGGTATTTATACATATTTTTTGGGAAATTTTTCATAGATTCTAATATAATTAGGGAAGGGGGGGAGTTAGGGAGCTAAATAGTACATTAGTGGTTAATATGGCTTTGTCAGGTGAATGAAGGGGTAAAGCTAAGTTATAAGACGTAAAACTTAGGAATTTGAAGATAAATGAAATGATAAGAAAGATTTTTTACACAAAAAATGTGGCTTCTTTTCATGCTTAAACTTCATGTTTTGACCCAGTAGCTGGCCATGAAGTGAAGTGGGACTAGACACTTGAGCAGATCTCAAGGTCCTAGGGGGTGTTAGTAAATGATGTTTGGGGGAAAATAGGGGAAATTAGACATGTTTTCAATGCTTTTCCTCCACTCTCTGCTTTTGCTTCCAATACCCTGAGTGGCATGAGTCTTTGCACTTAATAAGCCAATTGGTGATGGCCCTCCATTTCTGCAACTTTGCACTACTTACCCATCCTAGTAATCCTAACATTTTTTCTTCATTTAAAGTGGGTGCACTTGAATTAGCAGACCCTGATTGTCCTCTTTTTCTTTTGACTGCCCTCCTATCTAAAATGTACCCTTATTTCTTCCAAGGGCCCAGATTAAGCAGTCGGGCACCTTCATTTCTCTACCTAGCTAGTCATCTACCAAGGTTGAGTTGTTTGGACAGGAAACATTCTCTATTCTGCAACAAGCAATTTTAAACATGGCATGGTCCAGTTTAGACTATTGGACCACCCATCAAGTATGATTAGCAGTAGTATTTGTAGAGTATGATACTGCCCAAAAGATAGTAGTGGCATTTTGACTGGCCACTTTCCTGGTCTTTAGTTTGGGGTTCATTTTCACTTTTCTCTTTGACCATTTTATTTTCTTGCCTTTTGATTATTCTTTTAAGGCATACCCTCTTTTCATTTTTTAATTTTCATAGCATGTACACAAAATATGGAACCTTTGCAGCCTGCAATGATGAACATATTTTGCCCTTCCATTGTCAATCATGAAAGATGAAACCTATTGGTATAAGAACCTAACATCATCCATGACTCCTTGTGCTTCCCATACAGCCTTTACCACGAACCAAATTGGTCCAGATCTTCATTCCCTACTCTTTTGAACACTGGAAATTTTATCACACTCACCATATTGAACTATGGTGGTGTTGGAGGTGGTTTGGGAGGAGATGGGGGTGAATATGGTGAAACTAGTGGTGGTGTAGGTGGGGGTGGTATGTGCAGAATTTGTTGCCTTATCATACTGATCGCACTTCTTGGTGAAACTTTCATGAGCTCTTCCTCACTTTCTCACTAAGGAGAAATCAAAGGGCTTGTTTCTATTCCTACACTACCTTCGTTTCTATATATCCTCCCACTTCTTGTAGCCCCAAACATCAATTTATTCGCATAACCCACTCTTCACACAATAGCATTTTAATCCAAGTGGTCAAAGATTTAACATACTTAACTCATGGTCATTTGAGGAAGCGTTGTTCTGCCTCGCTGTAGTTGACTAAATTATCGACCATGAACTTAGTGATAAACCCTCCTATGATTCGATTGAGCCAATGGTCGACAGCGTGCATGATCTTATCTTCTAAGGTTTCTAGTTCGCGTACCAACTCTGGAGTCCACACAATTGATTTGTTGAGCCTACACCTTTCTTGAGTGTCTACTAGATTTGTGATCCACTCATAAAACTCAGAGGGGAAGGATGCAAAGAAAATTTCATGGATATCTGTATATAATTAGCACTCTAACCACTGTTCCTTCAATACTCGTGGATTCCTATTTTCCTATGCTGCGAACTCACGAATCTTTCTATCTAGCCACTCCTCAATTTCTTTCTTTGTTGGATTCTAGTGACACAACATTAGACATCTCTTATGCAGATCCCAGTCCCAGCAATGGAACCATTTGTTGGTTTGCTGGGGCCTGACCCAGGTTCGAAGGTGATTTAGCCATACAAATCCCGGTACTATTGGCCCTTCAGGCAATAGCCCGCAGAACGTAGACTGAGATCTCACTTGAAGAACTATGGGAGGGTGCTAGAACAAAGTTTCTACACCCTAGAGATGTTTGATGAGTTCAAGAGGTCCATGGTTCAACCTTGCACACCCGTTAGTATGCAGACTTTCCCGTACCTCGCAGCCTGAGATGCTACCTTCACGCATCCCTACTCGAGGGTCGAATGCTGTTATTACCTAAGTTCTTACTAGTATTCCACTGTTACTTGATTAACTTAGCCTAATTGTATTAAGTTATAGTTAGAAATATAAATCATTCATACCAGTGCACATAGTAAATAAATATTATAAGTGCAATTTATATCAACTATGCATTAATCCAAGAATAGATACATGAATTGGAAACAAAACCTTTTCTTTATTAATCTCTTCTTCAGTTACAAACTCAAATCTTCCCTGCGCAGTTAGCTGCCAGGGTCTGTGCACTCAACTACAGAGCCTTCTCCTACTCTATCACCCAAGGCACCCTTAGACACTTAGACTCTTGCTCTTCAATTCTACTTCACTATCTCATACTTCGCTCTCTTTTACACTTAGAGCCTCACTTTATTCATACAATCCCATGGCCCGCAGACCATGGGTAGGCTCACATTACATTAGAAGACAAGGGGGACAACCTTGTGACTCTCTCATACATTTCGCGCTCCGCACCCACAATTCACGGAGTCTTTACAACAAGATTGGGTCAAAACTCACACTTTGAGCCCCAAAACATACCTTGGGGGGATTCCATGCCCAACAATTTCTGAGCTCAATGTTACAAATGATGGTTTGGATGAGGAAGAAGATTAATGATATTAAAATGTTGAAAAGTATGAGTTATGTATTTATATGTTTTTAGTTGGTTTGTTTTCTTTTGATCACCTTTTTATTTTCCTAGTTTTTATGTTTGAATGTTACTATGTTTATTTGATATATATTATAGTAGATAGATTGGGTATTGGGGAATTGAGAGTGATGTGGTGGGGGGGGGGGGGGGGGGGGGGGGGTGTGTGGGGGGGGAGACGCATATGAGCTTCCACGTTCATGTGGTTTTCCTTTCTCATTAGAGAATATATTTGTCTTGAAATGAAGGGAGGCTCATTTACATTTATACCAACATTTCCAATTTTAACTTTCTTTCTTCTAATAATATCCAAGGTTTTCCTTTTATTAATTATTAATGGAAATTATGCTTTTACCTCGCATAGAGTGACCTGTGAATGGGGCATGTTGTTGCAAAAACTAGCAGGCCTATGGATTATGAGAAGGCTAGGATGCACAACAACAATTTGGGACTATTTCATGAAGTGAAAAATGGTGGGGCACCCAAAGTAAAATTCCATGATGCAATGAAGGGCGGATGAGTTGGGCACATCGGGTGGACCGGGTGAGATGGAAAATGGGTGAACTGGGTGACATAATAGTCGAGAAGACGTGCGGAATAAGAAAGCACATGATGTGCAAGTAGTAAGGTGAATAATGACATATGAGTGAAGCAACTAATGGGTAAATTCATAGCATGACATGCACAGAAGGGCCAATGCTTGCACCTTGGGCACACCTTCATGGAGCTTGTGACCCTGGGTGCCAATGGGGTCATCTTGTGTTGGGCATGACAGGGAACCCGTGGGACGAGTTGGTGGGTCATCCTGACTTGGCAAGGGGTGCTCATAGAAAAGAAGGTTGACCAATGACTTCCCATGAACAAAGTTCGCACAAGCGGTTCTCATAATGATTTTTAGAAAATTGACTAAATTAATGTCTAGATGTTAAAAGCCAATTTATAATTCATTAATTATGCAAAACGATATTAATAAATGATAATATTTTTAAATAATGAATCCATAGAGGTGAGGATAGCTTTAGATAGAGGAAGAATGACCTGTTATAGTGTTTTATGAACCCAACGTTTCAGACTACCAAGTGAGTCCATCATCAGGGGATGTGTCAATAGATATTCTTCAGATCTTAACGATGTATCCAAGAGCTCTTTTTCATGTGTATATATATAGGTTATCAAGAAGGGACATGAGAAATTAGGTCAGCCATTATCCTATTAGTTTATTTTATATATTTATTTATTATTATTATTATTATTATTATTATTATTATTATTATTATTATTTTATTATTATTTATTATTATTATTATTATTATTATTATTGTTATTATTATTAATTATATAATTAATTAATTAATTAATTAATTTATTTATTTATTATTATATGTAATTCAACTCAGTCAAGGATCCCATTAACCCTAACCTTCAAAAAGGTGTTTATGTGATTCATTGCTCATGCGGTAAAGAATACATCGGTGAAATAGGTAGGTCTCTAAATATTATAATTAAAGAACACACTGTTGACTTAAGAAGAGAAATGACATATAAATTAGCCTTAGCAGAGCATGTTCACTCTTCCTCTCATTACATCTGCATGGAAAATGTCAAACTAGTTAGAAAATAAGAACACTATCTTAAAAGGAAAATCAAAGAAGCCATTGAAATAGAAAAAAGGAAGAAAAACTTGAACCGGGATTATGGATTAAAACTAAGCAACACTTGTAAACCTTTACTTGAAATCTTAAAAAAACAATAATCATCTTTTACCCCTTAAAATAACCTATTCCCTCCTCTCTTAAAAATCAGTATAAAATTTAATAAATTCATCAATTACATAACATCTTCCTTTAACAATAAATCAAGTGACAAATATAAACATAAATCAGAATGTGATTATTTCATAGATAATCATTTGATAATATTAAAATACATATGATAAAATGCATATAGTTGTAAATTTAAACAATTAAAAATTAATCCTAGGAATTATAAATAATACTTTAGTAAAATAACTCGCCAATACTATAAGGATTAATTAATGAAATAAATAAATTAAATAAAACTAATTAATCAAATATAAATACATTAACTAGTAAAAATTAATTAATAACATATTAATAAATAATAATTATTAAGATTAATTTAGTCAATCTATTCTTTTATTTAATTAAATCAAATAAAGTAGTTAATCCTTTAACTTATTAATCAAATTAATAAATTAATAATTAACAAATTAATATACATATTAATAAAGAATAAATAATAAAATTAATTAATCAACTCTTTTAAATTAAAAATTAAAAAATAAAAAATAATAATAATAAAAAAATATAATTATTAGAAATTAATAAATAAATAATAATCAATTAATTAATTAATTTTAAACAACTAATCAATCAACCCATTAATTAAAACAATTAATCTCTTATAATAATAAAATTAGTAAACATAATAATTAATCTATAATAATAAAATTAATTTATTTATTCCTTTAAACTATTAATAAATAAATTAATTAATTTACCTATCTGACTTATTAATTAGTGAATTAATAATAATAATAATAATAATAATAATAATACAAATAAATATATAAAATAAACTAATAGGATAATGGCCGACCTAATTTCTCATGTCCCTTCTTGATAACCTATATATATACACATGAAAAAAAGCTCTTGGATACATCATTAGGATCTGAAGAATATCTATTGACGCATCCCGTGATGATGGACTCACTTGGTAGTCTGAAACGTTGGGTTGATAAAACTCTATAACACGTCATTCCTCCTCTATCTAAAGCTATCCTCACCTGTATGGATTCATTATTTAAAAATATTATCATTTACTAATATTGTTTTGCATAATCAATGAATTATAAATTGGCTTTTAACATCTAGACATTAATTCAGTCAATTTTCTAAAAATCATTATGAGAGCCGCTTGTCTGAACTTTGTTCATGGGAAGTCATTGGTCAACCTTCTTTTCTATGAGCACCCCTTGCCAAGTCAGGCTGACCCACCAACTCGTCCCACGGGTTCCTTGTCATTCCCAACACAAGATGACCCCATTGGCACCCAGGGTCACAAGCTTCATGAAGGTGTGCCCAAGGTGCAAGTATTGGCCCTTCTATGCATGTCATGCTATGAATTTACCCATTAGTTGCTTCAGTCATATGTCATCATTCACCTTACTACTTGCACATCACGTGCTTTCTTATTTCGCATGTCTTCTCGACTATTATGTCACCCAGTTCACCCATTTTCCATCTCACCCTGTCCACTCGATGTGCCCAACTCATCCGCCCTTCATTGCATCATGGAATTTTACTTTGGGCGCCCCACCATTTTTCACTTCATGAAATAGTCCCAAATTGTTGTTGTGCATCCTAGCCTTCGCATAATCCATAGGCCTGCTAGTTTTTGCAACAACATGCCCCACTCACAGGTCACTCTATGCGAGGAAAAAGCATAATTTCCATTAATAATTAATAAATGGAAAACCTTGGATATTATTAGAAGAAAGAAAGTTAAAATTGGAAATGATGGTATAAATGTAAATGAGCCTCCCTTCATTTCAAGACAAATATATTCTCTAATGAGAAAGGAAAACCACATGAATGTGGAATCTCATATGCGTCTCCCCCCACACACCCCCCCCCCTCCCCCGACATCACTCTCAATTCCCCAATACCCAATCTATCTACTATAATATATATCGAATAAACATAGTAACATTCAAACATAAAAACTAGGAAAATAAAAGGGTGATCAAAAGAAAACAAACCAACTAAAAACATATAAATACATAACTCATACTTTTCAACATTTTAATATCATTAATCTTCTTCCTCATCCAACTCATCATTTGTAACATCGAGCTCAGAAATTGTTGGGCATGGAATCCCCCCAAGGTATGTTTTGGGGCTCAAAGCGTGAGTTTTGACCCAATCTTGTTGTAAAGACTCCGTGAATTGCGGGTGCGGAGCACGAAATGTATGAGAGAGTCAGAAGGTTTTCCCCCTTGTCTTCTAATGTAATGTGAGCCTACCCATGGTCTGTGGGCCATGGGATTGTATGAATAAAGTGAGGCTCTAAGTGTAAAAGAGAGCGAAGTATGAGATAGTGAAGTAGAATTGAAGAGCAAGAGTCTAAGTTCCTAAGGGTGCCTTGGGTGATAGAGTAGGAGAAGACTTTGTAGTTGAGTGCACAGAGGCATAATAGTCCACAGTTGAGTGCACAGACCCTGGCAGCTAAGTGCGCAAGGCAGATTTGAGTTTGTAACCGAAGAAGAGATTAATAAAGAAAAGGTTTTGTTGCCAATTCATGTATCTGTTCTTGGATTAATGCATAGTTGATATAAATTGCACTTATAATATTTATTTACTATGCGCACTGGTATGGATGATTTATATTTCTAACTATAACTTAATACAATTAGGCTAAGTTAATCAAGTAATAGTGGAATACTAGTAAGAACTCAGGTAATAACAAAATTCGACCCTCGAGTAGGGATGCGTGAAGGTAGCATCTCAGGCTGCGAGGTACGGGAAAGTCTGCATACTAACGGGTGTGCAAGGTCGATCCATGGACCTCTTGAACTCATCAAACATCTCTAGGGTGTAGAAACTTGGTTCTAGCACCCTCCCATAGTTCTTCAAGTGAGATCTCAGTCTACGTTCTGTGGGCTGTTGCCGAAAGGGCCAATAGTACCGGGATTTGTTTGTCTAAATCATCTTTGAACCTGGGTCAGGCCCCAACAAACTAACAAATGGTTCCATTGCTGGGACTGGGATATGCATAAGAGATGTCTAATGTTGTGTCACTGGAATCCAACAAAGAAAGAAATTGAGGAGTGGCTAGATAGAAAGATTCACGAGTTCGCGGCATAGGAAAATAGGAATCCACGAGTATTGAAGGAACAGTGGTTAGAGTGATAATTATATACAAAAATCCCTGAAATTTTCTTTTGCATCCTTCCCATCTGAGTTGTACGAATCACAAATCCAGCCGACACTGAAGAAAGGTGTAGGCTCAACAAATCAATTGTGTGGACTCCAGAGTTGGTACGTGAACTAGAAACCTTAGAAGATAAGATCATGCACGCTATCGACCATTGGCTCGATCGAATCATAGGAGGGTTTATCACTAAGTTCATGGTAGATAATTTAGTCAACTACAGTGAGGCAGAACAACGCTTCCTCAAACGATCGTGAGTTAAGTACGCTAAATCTTTGACCACATGGATTAAAATGCTATTGTGTGAAGAGTGGGTTATGCGAATAAATTGATGTTTGGGGCTACAAGAAGTGGGAGGATATATAGAAATGAAGGTAGTGTAGGAATAGAAACAAGCCCCTTGATTTCTCCTTGGTGAGAAAGTGAGGAAGAGCTCACTAAATTTTCACCAAGAAGTGCGATCAGTCTCATAAGGCAACGAATTCCGTGCATACCACCCCCACCTACACCATCACTAGTTTTACCATATTCACCCGTATCTCCTCCCAAACCACCTCCACCACCACCATAGTTCAATATGGTGAGTGTGATAAAATTTCCAGTGTTCAAAAGAGTAGGGAATGAAGATCTGGACCAATTTGGTTCGTGGTAAAGGTTGTATGGGAAGCACAAGGAGTCATTGATGATGTTAGGTTCCTATACCAATAGGTTTCATCTTTCATGATTGACAGTGGAAGGGCTAAATATGTTCATCATTGCAGGCTGCAAAGGTTCCATATTTTTTGTACATGCTATGAAAATTAAAAAATGAAAAGAGGGTATGCCTTAAAAGAATAATCAAAAGGAAAGAAAATCAAATGGTCAAGAGAAAAGTGAAAATGAACCCCAAACTAAAGACCAGGAAAGTGGCCAGTCAAAATGCCACTACTATCTTTTGGGCAGTATCATACTCTACAAATACTACTGCTAATCATACTTGATGGGTGGCCGAATAGTCTAAACTAGACCATGCCATGTTTAAAATTGCTTGTTGCAGAATATAGAATGTTTCCTGTCCAAATAGCTCAAGCTTGGCAGCTGACTAGCTAGGTAGAGAAATGAAGGTGCCCAACTGCTTAATCTGGGCCCTTGGAAGAAATAAGGGTACATTTTAGATAGGAGGGCAGTCAAAAGAAAAAGAGGACAACCAGGGTCTGCTAATTCAAGTGCACCCACTTTAAATGAAGAAAAAATGTTAGGATTACTAGGATGGGTAAGTAGTGCAAAGTTGCAGAAATGGAGGGCCATCACCAATTGGCTTATTAAGTACAAAGACTCATGCCACTCAGGGTATTGGCGGCAAAAGCAGAGAGTGGAGGACAAGCATTGAAAACATGTCTAATTTCCCCTATTTTCCCCCAAACATCATTTACTAACACCCCCTAGGACCTTGAGATCTGCTCAAGTGTCTAGTCCCACTTCACTTCATGGCAAGCTACTTGATCAAACCATGAAGTTTAAGCATGAAAAGAAGCCACATTTTTTGTGTAAAAAATCTTTCTTATCATTTCATTTATCTTCAAATTCCTAATTTTTACCTCTTAGAACTTAGTTTTACCCCTTCATTCACCTCACAAAGCCATATTAACGACTAATGTACTATTTAGCTCCCTAACTTCCCCCCTTCCCTAATTCTATTAGAATCTATGAAAATTTTCCAAAAAATATGTATAAATACCCTCCCCCTAGAATTATAGCTATATACCCTTCCTTGGGGAAATATTAACCTATCTGGGGTTGGTATTAACCCCTTTGGCCCTAAACTATGGTTTTTATCAAAAAAAAAAACTATGGTTAAAGGTAAAAATTTCCAAAGACCTGCCCTCATTAACCCCTCTACCCCTTTCTCCACCCAAAACACATTTTATTATAAAGTTTTTTAATTAAAACATTTATAAAGTGGGCGCCTAACCCATAAACCCAAAATCCTAAAGTTTGTTACCCACCCCCACGCCCGATTTAATTAAATTTATTAAATTATTGGGTGGGTCCCCCTTACCTTAACGGACCATCACATCGTATTCGCCGCCCACCACCCGATCACTGACCCTGCCCATCCAACGGTGGACAGTCGTTCTTACAGCAAAGGTGCCCGACCTTTTCTGTTCGGGGGATTGGCGGTATTGCTATCGTACCCCCACCACGCGTCGGCCTCTCTCGCTGTGTTCGGAGCCCCCCCCCCCCTCAATACTGTTTACCACCATAAGGGCCTCCGGGGAAACCACTTACCACCCATCCCCCGCGCTGACGTCACACCCCCATCAGCGTGACGTCACCCCACCCTTTCCGCTACCATGCCTCCACGTCACCTCCATGTTTCCTGTCCACCTGTCCACCCTGTCATCGTGTCACTACCACCTGGGCACCCACGTCAGCTACCACGTCACCCTTCCGTACCCGTGCCCATGATGACGTCAGCATGACATCATCACCAAAAAGATGCCAAAGGGCCAAAATGCATAAAAAGACGCGAATTAGTCGTTATTTGTCATTGTTATTCATTATTTTCGGAGCTCCTCTACATGCAAAAACGATGTTCAACGATCGAAATAGAAATTTCACCAGCCAAAGTTTCTGCCGCCCTCATCGTCGACCCAAGTACCTGCAATTTGTCCAGTTCAACGCCTCCTACGCCATAAAAATCAGGTATTTGCCGCAGGCGACCTTCTTTACTCACAGTTCTCCTTTGTTCTTCTAATGGTCTTTTCTAAAGACATACACCCCATGGATTAGATTGAGCTGCACAAACAGACTGGGGAAATGGTGTATGCAACACTTGCAGATAGGGCCATGTTGGCGCATCAGCTAAAAGAAGCCCTGAAGAACACAAACACACAGCTTGATTTGGAAAGGTTGTCTTCCTCTGCAAAGGACAACAGAATAAAGACTTTGGAAGACATAATAATTGATTTGGGACATGACCCAAAGGATCCAAAGGCTATTAGGGCCCTCATGAAGAAAAAAGAGGATGACATTGCTGCACTAAGAAGGCAGGCAAAATTTCCTCCTACCATTCACCCTCAAACAGCAGAACGTGCACAAGAAAAGAAAGTAGATGATGCCATGGAGCTGCTTTTGGTAATGAATCAAAAAATATTACAAATGGAAGAAGAATTAGAGAAATCACTGCACGACAAGCAAGGGGAGTCATCCTCCCAGCCCCCTCAAACATCAACAACTCTTGGACTTGCCCCTCCCACACAAGCAGTAGCAGCCCCTCCTGCTATTCCAGCACCTACCATAGCTACATCAGCAACAGGAGCAACAACAGAAGCAACAGCAGCAGCAGAATCCAGCATGAGCATGGACGACTTGATGAAAGTTGTTAAAGAGCTTGAGACTCAGGTAACTGAAATAAATGAAGCCAAGGATAGACTGGCCAAGCTGGAGACCAGTTATGGAAAATCCAAGATGACAGTAGCAGAGAAACAAAGAGAAATAAAGGCCTTAGAGGCCACAGTAAAAGCTCTGGAAGATGAATTACTCCTAGGTAAAACCCTAGCAGAAATAAAGAAAATAATTTGGGCCAAAATTGGCCAATCAATACAGGACCAATGGAGGTCAATCCAGGCAATCTATGAGCAGGTTGAGCTGATAGGAATGGCTCATGTGGAAATACAAAGAGCCAGAACAACACTGAGAATAATTCCCAAGCAGGCCACTAAAATGATACATTTCCTCAATAACCGCACTAGGGAGGAACTGGCAGCTTGTAGGTTTTAACCCCGTACAGAAATTACCTGCATACGAATTCTAAATCACAAGAAAATAAAAACGCGAGAGCATAACCCATAAAACACATATACACAGAGATTTCCCACTGGATCTCAAAACCGAGACTACCATCTGATTTTCATTATATTCTTTCAATTGTTACATACAGTATTTATACATG
>APFE030557592.1:0-12790 GCA_000404065.3 Pinus taeda | reverse complement strand
ATCCAACCAAGAATAGCTCATTGAGACATTTCCTTTTCAGTAGTATCCCGAAACACATCCTTGTCCTCTTCTGCTAGTTTAAGGCTAAGAGTTTTCAGATTACCGTATGGCATTGCTTGCCACCCTCTCACAACTTTGCTTTCCTTGCAGCTGACACCTTGGTTGGCCAAGAATCCGCCAGCTTGTTAGCCTTCTTGCGCACATGATTGAACCTGACTGAGAAAAGCCCCTGCAGGTAACCCCGAATTCTCTAGAAAATCCGAATTAACTTCCAGTGCTATGAGATTTTCTCTGGCTCTGAACCGCACTTGATTCTTTTAACCAAGTTAATTACTAACTCTGAGTCAGCTTTGATGATCAAGTTGTGGTAGTTTTCCTGCTTCAACAAATCTAAGAGTTGCTCCATAGCCGTTAATTATGCCATATTATTGGTTGCTCTTTCTAAATGACAATGGAAGAGAGAGCGGATGTTACCCACATCATTCCGAAGAGCTCCCCCAAAGCCTGCTATTCCAAGGTTGCCTTTGGAGGCTCCATCAATGTTGAATTTCAAAAAACCTCTTGGAGGAGGTTGCCAATATTCTTTTTCAGACTCCCTTTTTCTAACTATTCTATACTGACTTAGGGGGTTGATCCCCTGCAAACCTAACACCCTGAGAGTTTTCAAGTCTACTCCTGTGGGAGGATTTTTAGGAAGATTCCTAGCAATTGAGCTGACCGTCTCCTTGATCTGCTTTAATATCTGATCAAACAGGTGAGGAACGAGATTCTTATCATTTTTAAAGATTCTCTTATTCCTTTCTTTCCATATGTTCCAAATAATAAAACTTGGCATGAGAGCCCACGCTAGGTTGAGAACTTCATTATCCGAAAAATTTCTCCTCCATCTGTTCAGGGTATTGGTAATACTCTCTTTGTCTTTGTCAGACTGTTGAAAGATGTTGGCAGAAGCATCACATAGTTTGGAAGTGAAATTACAGCCGTTGAGAAGATGTTCCTAGTTTCCTCTTGGGCCTCACAGAGCTGGCATATAGAAGGTCCAAATATTCCCCTCTTTTTAATGTTTTCCCAAGTCAAGATTTTCCTTTGAAGAACCAACCACATGAAGAGTTTGATCTTCATCCAACCTTGATGTCTCTAGAATTTTGGCCAGGTTCTGTTCAGAGCCTAAGTAACTAGCTCAAGGAGAATGCTTTTTGCTTATTTAATGTTGAAGATGCCTTCACTGTTGTTTCCCCATCTGAGTTGGTCTTGCCCTTCAGACACCAAGATCATTCATTGTTCCAACATTTTTCTAAGAGCCTCTGCTTTTGTTTCCAGCATGATATCATTCATGCAATCTATATCCTTCCATGTCCTCCATTTTCTAGTATTGTGGGTATAATCCCAAAAATATTTCACTCTAGTCAAACCTTGGGTGTCCGTCTCATGCTTAAGGTTCCAAAAATCCTCTCTTAACAGTTTCGGTTCTTGTTGCTATTTGTCCTTCCAGAAAAGAGCAAGGTATCCTTCTCTGATTTTCCAAAAGCTATTTTGTTGAACTAAACCTTTGTTCCCCCAAGCTTTATTCCAGATGGCAGAGCCTTTAATGTTACTAGACATCCTTATGGGATCAAAGTGATGCCAAGAGTTAGCATATTTTTCTTTCCATATGCTTGCCCATTGCGCCTTGGGATTTTTCACCCACCTCCACCACAGTTTGGCCCCTAGAACCTTGCTCAGGATCTCCTGGTCATCTAGGCCAAGGTCCCCATGATTCTTCGGTTTACAGATCTTTTCCCAAGAGACCAAGGCCCACTTCTTTCTAGCTTCCTCCCTACCCCAGAGAAAGTCTCTTTGGATGTTTCTAATTGCTGCAGAACTCCCTGAGGGGTCGGAGGTGCTGATAGCATGAAAATCGGAAATGATTGGAGCACCACCTTTGTCAGCACGAGTTTTCCTGCCAGGTTTAAGGATCTACTTGTCCAATTTATGACTTTATCTTGCATTTTGTTGATCAACGGTTCCCAAATGCTTTTGTGTAGGGTCTTTGCTGTGAGAGGAACTCCCAAATACTTTGAAGGGAGGGAGTCCTTCTGAATTCCTAGAATTCTCGAGATATTTCTCTGAATAGAAATGTGAGTATTAAAGAAAAAAAAAATGGATTTGGAGAGGTTAACTTCCATACCTGAAGCTAAGGCAAAATCATACAGAATTTGTTTATACGCATGAGCCTCTTTAATGGTGGGGATACTTTGTAACATGGTGTTGTCAACAAATTGTTGATGAGTCAAAGCCTGACCATTCTCCTTTAGTGGAAGACCTTGAATTTTTCCCATAACTCTGGCATGCTTGATAGACCAGCCAAGACCTTCCATCGTAAGAATGAATAGGAAGGGAGAAAGCAGATCCCCCTGCCTCAGCCCTCTTGAAGGAAGAAAAATATCAGAAGGAGAGCCATTAACCAAAATTGAAAAGCTGGAGGAGGTTACCAAGGCCATTACCCATATGACCCAATTGTGATCGAAACCAAATGCCTTTAGCACTTGCCTGATATAGGACCAATTCACTTTGTCATACACTTTTGCTATATCCAGTTGCAGGATCATACCAGCTCTCCTTGTGTTGGTTAAAGAGTGAACCACCTCATGAGCTTGAATAATATTGTCTAGAATTTGTCTACCTTCAACATATCCTAATTGTTCCCTTGAAATCAGAGAAGGCAACAGAGGTTCAAGTCTGTTGGCCACAACCTTGGATATTATCTTGTAAACCACATTACAAAGTGCTATGGGTCTGTACCCATCTGATGTTTGAGCATTCTCTTGTTTAGGGATCAGGGAGATGAAGGAGGTGTTGAGAGCTCTCAAGATAGTTTTGTTTATCCTGGAGTCTTCCACAACATTCAAGATATCCACTTTTACAGTATTCCAGCAAGCTTTAAAGAAATCAACATTGAAGCCATCCAGGCCTGGAGCTTTGCCATTCCGCATTTCGTTGAGAACTTTAATGACCTCTTCTTCAATCACTAGTCTGTTGAGGTTGCAATTGTCCTCTCTAGACACCAGATTAGGTATATTCTTTATTAAGTCCTTGATATGATGATCTCTTTCTGGATTACTTTCCCTGGCTATTTCTCGGAAGTGTTGAACTAACACCGCCTCTAAATCTTCATAAGATTGTAGGAGCTGTCTGTCCTCCTTTCTTATTGAAGAAATTCTGTTGTGTGCTCTATTCACCATGGTGGATCTGTGAAAAAAAATTGTGTTATGCTCTCCTTTTAGCCATTAGACTCTAAATTTTTGTCTCTAGAATATTTCCTCTTGTTTACACAAGTTCTCCTAGTCTTGGTGATGTTTTTCCACTAGATCATTTTTGTCTTTATCGAAACCTTTCAAGATCATAGCTTGGTTGAGTTTCTGCATTTTGTTTTCGACTGATTTCTTTTCTGCAAAGATGTTGCAAAAGTCTTTCTTATTCCATTCTTTAAGCCACATGTTTATGTTCTTTAATCTTTTATGAAGCATGAACATTCTTGTTCCCTAAATCTGAAGACCTTTTGCCCACCATTTTTCAATATTACTGGTGAAATCTGGGTGTAAAAGCCAAATATTCTCAAATCTGAAAGGACCGTTTCGTGGGGTACCTATACCCTAAATCTCCATTTGAATTGGCTAGTGGTCTGAGCCTCCAACGGGAAGAACACTTACTATTATTTCCTTATCTAATAGCATTAGATTGTTAGAGATAATGAATCTATCTAACTTTGAAGCTACCTGAGACTCCTCACCTCTCTTGTTATTCCAAGTGAGGAGACCATTGTTAGTTTCCACATCCACTAGTTTAATATTCTTTATAAAGATTTGAAATGCTAAAGAATCTTTACTTAGTGCTTTGGTTCCACCTTTTTTTTCCAAAAGTGATTTTATCATATTGAAATCCCCTCCCAAGATCCAGGGTATTTCAGAATGTCTCTCCCCGAGATTTCCAAGGGAATTTATTAGCCCGAGTTTCTCCTCTAACATTTGAGGGCCATACACATTCGTGACTAGTTTAGTTAGTCCTATCCCCTACAAGCTCAATTACTACTGATAAATAATTACTTGTAGCCTCTGCATCAATTATGTCAATTCTCTGAGGGTTCCAAAGAGTGAGAATACCTCCTGCCGTATTCTCTGCTTTAACTTCTAGATATTCAAACCTACTGAGCCATTTGTTGTGTAGTTGCCTTAACTTTCGAATGGAGCATTTCGTTTCCTGGATAAAAATTATATCTGGAGCAGCCTGTTTCATTCTATTGCTAAGGAATCTCTGTTTTCTTTTACTACCTAGTCCTCTAATATTCCAAGAAATAAACTTCACGATTAAATATTAGTGAAGGAGTAGCTAGTAAGATCTTTCATCTTACCTGAATCTATCATGACCTTCCCACACTCCATCACTAGTTCATTCTACTTTTTGTTGCCTCTCTTTTTTCTTGGATTTCTGGGTGCTAAACTCGGAGTGGATTTTATCGTTTTCATTCCCTCGCTACTGAGCCTCCTCTTGTTTTTAGCTCCTTCTGAACCCTTTTCTTGAGTTTTCCATAAATATAATTGGTGTATTCTATTGAGCTCCTCCTGAGGTAACGATTCTACCCCACTAGAAGTACCCTGAATTAAGAATCCTTCTAGATCCAGGTGCTCTATTTCCAAGATCTCTTGTAGCTCAATTTCCTCCAGATCCATTTCACTCTCATCCATTTTTTGGTCCATCTCTGTTTCTGTGTCACTCAACATTGTCCCTATCTGCTTATCATTTATCTGTGTTTGTTCACGATTTTCTTCTTTTTCCTTCTCTCCCGTACTTCCTTCATTTGCTTGCTGCTCTGCTGTTCTTTCTTGTTCCTCTTCGAGAACTTGGATCTGGTTCCGCCTGACTTATTGTCCCTCCTTTTGCTTTAGCTTTTGTCCTCTTTTGCTACCTTTTCATTTATGAACCACCTTGTGAAAGTTGTCGGGGTCTTTCATTGCATTAGCTTTGCTTTTATTCTCTATTTTGCCTAGAGGGTAATCTCTGAGAAGATGGCGATGTTAATGGCATCTATGACATCTTAATAGAATATGGTCGTAGTCCACCGTTTGAACCCACTCTTCATCAAAAACTTCCAATATAACCTCATTCGGAAGAGCTCCTGATAGATCCATCTCATCACATATCCTAGCAAAAGAAGTATATTTTCCCCTCCTAGTGGCTTCTGAAGATTTGAAAAACCTACCTATTTTATTGCCTATGGCAGCTAACGATTCAGGTTGTTAGTAGTCAAGAGGTAGAGAATAGAATCTTACCCAGACCAGGACTGAAGTGAATGTTTCTCATTCCGGGACAAAGTTCATCTTCCATGGACTCATATAGAGACCTGATGTTGCATAGAAGTAGGACCCTCCTTCAAACACTTTTTCTTTATCCTCAATACTTGTGAACACCACGGTAAAGAAACCCTTTGACCCAAGGTGTAGCTCAATGCTCCCTTTAGGTTTCCAGTGGTATTTGATCCATGTTTGTAAAGCTTTTTCTATGGGCCATAGTCCCATGAATTTGCAGATGATTGCGTAGGTTTGCATGCTCCCTGTGCGCTTGCAGAGCTGGATCATTTAAAACGACTCTAGGTGTTATGTCAGCTTTGGATTTACAAAGTCCCTTTTGCTTTTTCTCTTTTGTTTCTTGTTGTTTGTCATCTTCCTCCTTTTCTTTAGTGTTGTTGTTCTTTTTTATTTTAGCCGCTTCTTCCTCCTCTTCCAGGTTACTCGTTCCTTCTCCCGTAAACTTTCTAATTTTTTCTGGGGGCTTCTTGCCCTTATTGGCCACAACCTCCTTGTAGGAGGGAGAAGATCTCCCTCCTGTGCCCCCCTCCATGGATGAAAGCTCCTGCTGCAACTCGTAACCCTAGTCCGCCGTCTATTTTCCCGCTTCTCCCCTCAAGAGCCTACCTCTTGTCAGTTTAAATATAGTTAAATTAAAGTAAAAAACAACAAAAACAAACAACTATATATTACTAAAAATTACAATTGAAATAGAAAAATAATTCGTGATTGCATTATTTTTTGTTAGGCAAAGATAATAAGAACTTTGTTTGTAGATGATTTGTTTTATAAACTTTAATATCATATTTGTTCATTTTAATTAATTATTTGTATAGATTTATATGGAAAAATTATATTTTTTTGACAAAAGGTACAACTACATTCTAAAAACGCTCTCATGGTAAAATACAGATGTGTAGTGTGAGATTAAAATATAGTTAAATTAACCTAGTTTAAATATAGTTAAATTAAAATATGGAGTGGTGGAAAATTAAGTCTACCTAGCCAAATGTGAAACAAATATCGCCTAGTTCGTGACTAAGGGAGCTTGAAGCACTCCAACAAATACATGGTTTTGAATTAACCTTTCCAACTTCAAATGAATGTGTATAAATGGTTTTATTATATTAAATAATTGTATAAATGTTGATTAGATAGTGGTTAAATAAAGTATAAATGTCAAATAATTGAATGCATTAGATTCAAAAACTATTATATAATGTTATTCCACATTAGACATTGATCAAGACTAGGTCATGATGTACTAGATTATAATACAAATCAATAGAATAAAGCTCTCCTTTCAAATTCTAGTTTATGGTTATGATATATTTAATTTTGTTGTTTATCTATTCCGTAAAATGACCATATCTTGATTGGATAAGTTATTGCACCTATTGATTAGAATGATATTATTAGAGATAATGATTATCAATTAACACTTTAATTAAGCTAAACATTTACATTGTAATCAAATTGGTTATTCAAACGAAATAAATTAACTAATATAAAGATAAAAAAATAAACATATATGATATATTTTACATATACTTATCCAGTTATCTTTAACCTAGTGATAACAAAATTTGGAAAGTTTATCCTGTAGACGTTCCATCTAAACAAACAAAGAATCACGTTCCATCTAAACAAGCAAAGAATCACGACATATAAAATGGCCTAAAGTTTCATAATATAAAATCCAACACTTTACTAAAATTTAATTTATATACTCTTTAATTCAAATATACATAATACATCAATGATATAAAAATAAATATGCACTACTTATATTATCACTATCTCAAGTTCATATTTACATCTAACATCTCCTAAATTGCTTTTATTAAAATTTCTTAATTTATTCAAATATTTACATGAAAAGACATACTTTGCTTATACCCTTTTTCCATTAAATTATTATCTATTCTTCAAATGCTTATATTCATACTATTGAACACATAGCTTTCTTATATTAAATTGCCATTGACTTCTTATTTATAGTATGAGCATATTATTGTTTATAATATTCTTTATCTATATTGTTTATGGGTACTTCCTTCGATGTTCATTGAATTATCGTTTGTAGTAGAGACACTTGTTTCAATGTTTAGATCTCTGGCACATTGGAATATACGTTATCATAGTGCCCTAAATAAGTGGTGGGCAGACAAACAATCTAAACAATTGATGCGCAAACAAACGATGAAATGGTGGACAAGAAAGGTGGGAGGCGATTGACGTAAATGGTGACAACACTTGATATAATAGATAGGTGTCCATGCCTTTTAAATTCCAAGGTCGACAATTACTTTATATTTTATTGCTTGTCTTACTGTAAGATCATCTAGTATTTTATCTTCTTAAATAATTACTTGAATTACCAAATTTAATTTGATTAATGGTCTGTGCGGCTAACTTGTAAATGAGAACATTTTGTGCTAGGAAAAAAAAGAGCGTCATATCATCATGTCGTCAATATTAATTGAATACTAACAATGTTTCTACTCTAATTTAATAATAGATTTTAATATTTTAAAAAGGAGTTGTTTATAATGTGATTTTTTTGGAGATTTCGGTGACCGAATCCAGCCGAAGAAAATGATGTTAAATCTTGATTTTTAGCAGTTAAAATGGTTTTTTAACTGCATATTTGGATTCAGCACCCTGAAAAACCCCTGGGACCCTTTGATTCTGCAGAAACTAGCTATCAAACTTACGATTCCAATAAATTGCTGCCGGATTTTGACCGAAAAACCCCAAAAAACTTTCAAAAATTCTAATTATAGACAACTAAAATCGTCTACAATAACATTACTTAACCCGTAGGGTTAGCGGAGTGAATCTTGCTTTAATATCCAAAATGCCTCGCTTAGTCTGGATTCAGCGAAAATCTCAGTTGAATCAAATCAAATAAAAGAAAATCAACTTCATTTTATGGTGTCCTGCCACGTAAGTTGGTTGAAGTGAGCAGTGCAAGCGTGAAGGCTGCCTCCCTGATTTGCTACTATTTCTAATCAACTCAAATTTCTCTTCAATTAATCATACCCCATTCCAACAATGCAGATACCCCACGACGTACGGTTCCCTCGCACAGCTACGTTGGCTGTCTATATCACAAAGCGCCGACCCACCCGACCTGACTGCGTTCGCATCTCTCTTCCTGCCCGCACAACACAACCTATATTATCTTTCTCTTTTCCGCACTTGAAACTCACTGTCACTCAAAACAAACTCTCATAATGTTCTCAAGGGAATACCCGTTCTTGCTGACAATGGGAATAACGTGGAGTACTCGTTTTCCAAGACACGGATAATGTTAACCAGTAACTTCTCAAAATACAAACGCTATCATGTTGACACTATCATGTTTAATATTAATTGTGTTTGAAACCTTAAATGCGGGTGTAATTGTAATTCGATGTAAGTTGGCACTAACTGATTGCTGAATTATTATGACATAATAAGAGTGGTTTATTCAACTAATCACAATTATATATATATTATAACATTAAAATTATAATTTGTTATATGATTTTAGTCCACTCAAGTTTAATGTTATATGATTTTAGTTCACTAAGTGTAATCTAACCGGTCAGCACATTTTCGAAAGTGTTATACCCTGCGCGGCAGTGATAATAAGAAATTTCATTGTTAGCGGTCCTAAACAATTGAATTCTATATTATGAAGAAATGTTGAATTTAAGTGATAATAAGAAATTTCATTGTTAGCGGTCGTAAACAATTGAATTCTATATTATGAAGAAATGTTGAATTTAATGACACTTAGTTTACTTGGAATTTAACGACACCCATTACAGATATACTTACCAACATTGATTGATCTCAGCAACACTAAATGCAATTGAATTGAATTTGAAAGAAGAAATTTCATTGTTAGCGCTCCTAAACAGTTGAATTCTATATTACCATATTATTATGAAGAAGTGTTGAATTTAATGACACCCATTTTTACTTGGAATTTAAGGACACCCATTACGCATATACCTACAAACATTGATTGATTCGCTTCTCTTTCTCAGGCTGACATGCATGTGATAGTCATGAGACTGCATCCTTATCTTCTTGATCTGTGCCTGCCATTATTAGTGCCACAAATGTACTATTCTTCTTCTCTCTATTCTCTATCCGGGGACGCCCTGTATCCTTATCTTCTTGATCTATGCCTGCATCATTAGTGCCACAAATTTACAATTCTTCTTCTGTCTCTATCCGGGGACGCTGACACTTGTGCTTCAAGGATCTTCTCTCTTGGCACGTGGCTTCTCATACACCACGCTTGGGCACGGATTTTCACAATAGTGGAATCGATCAGTAGCAGCGTGCAGGAATCGCCGCGTTTGCTTAAGTTGTCTTCCAAGGCACCACCAAATCCATCTTCGATTTCGTCGTCAATATTCTTCGCAATCTCTATGATCAGCATCTTAGTGACTGCACGATCGTCGAAGTGAAAAGAATCACGATCTCTATTATATATATTATGATGATGATTTAATCACACTACAGTGAAAATAATATAAAATTTATCAATTTAACTTCCATTTTTTATTAATTTTCATTTGTTTAATAGTTAATTAAATATCTTGGGCTGTTCGAAATTCTAGGGCCGTTTACTGCAGCTTGGAGGGTTTCAAAAAAGTACTATCAAGGGCCATCGTTTTGGCAGAAGTGTCAAGAGCCGTTTTTTTATAAAAGAAGTGCCTAAGAGCCGTTGTATGTATAGCCGTTCACATTAGAACCACCGCAACTGTTACCTGTCGCTGCCTGTAAAAGCCGCCGCAGTTGAATAGAGATAACGTGGAGAGACAAAACGTCTACGCCCAAGATAACCGTTTAAAAGATTTTCTTGCCTGTAAAAGCCGCCGCAGTTGAATAGAGATGACGTGGAGAGCCAAAACGTCTACGCCCAAGATAACCGTTTAAAAGATTTTCTTTGGCTGAGAAGCTTCAAGGAATATTTTGGAAGAAAAACATCCGTGAAGGTTAATTTTTTATGTTTAGCATAATTATATGAATTAAAGAGTTATATGAGTTAAATAGTTGATAAATGTGGATAAATTTATTATCAATTTTTATATAGAAAACAACTGGTTCTTAAAAAAATAGATCTGTCCATATCTCCGCACTTGGGAAACTTAATTATTTAACCTATTTTATAATTTGACATTTGTATGATTAATTCGCGAAGCAAATATTATAATTCTGTTACAATTACTATCATAGCAACAACAACAAAAACTCTATGATATTTTAAATTTTATATAAAACTAAATATCTATTTTTTCTTAAATTACAAGTAAGTTTCAAAAAAATCTTAAAAAACAGTCTCTTTAAATGTTTTAAATTTTATACAAAACTAAATATCTATTTTTTTCTCGAATTACAAAATACGCTTTACCTTGCTTTAACATTAGACAATCTTCTCTCTTAATCGTGAAAAAGAAATGAACCCCTTCAAACATTGTCGAATCCTCTCTCTCCTCGAATTTCTATGATAAAATCTTGAATTAAAAAAGTCCTTTTAAAATCTTGTTAAAATCTTCGAGTTTATAAAATATTCTATATATATTATAATTAAAATATATTACTATTAATAATATTTAATTATATTTAAATTAAGGGATACAAATAACTCTTTTAATTATTGGACAATTATGATCAGCTCTCTTTTAGCCAAGTTATATGGTATTATTTTGGAAAAGAAGTTGAGCATATGGCTTGAAAGTGAAGGTAAGCGGGCGAAAGGCCAAACAGGGTTTAGAAGGCATCACTCAACAACAAACCACCTCGTTACTCTTAGGATCATTGTGGAGGAATGTCGTAACAATAAATCCAATCTCTTTTGTTTCTTTATGGACTTTAAAAAGGCTTTCGATACGGTTCGCAGAAACAACCATTGTAATAGATTACAAGAGCTAAAGGTTCCTTTCGTGTTGAGAGCTGCCACTATAAGGTTATACGAGAATGTAATTGCCAAGCTAAAAAGCAATGAGGGGTGGTCGAAAGATATTAAATGTAATATCGGAGTTAAACAAGTTTGCCCCCCTCTCCCCTACCCTATTTGGCATTGACATTGACAAGCTTGAAGGTTATTTAGAGGAAGCAAGATGTGCTAGCATGATCTTAGCTGGGATAGTCATCATCCTTCTTTTCTATGCTGACAATATTGTTCTTCTTGCAAGGTGCTGATCTAATCTTAATAAGCAATTTAGGCTTCTTAAAGATTTCTGCTTTACCATGGGTATGGCTGTTAACACAGACAAAACAAAAGTTATGATTATCAAATCCAAGAAGGAAACTTATGCTAATTTTATGTCTGACAACAATAACTTGGAGGAAGTGTATTCTTACAAGTTCTTAGGAATTGATATTCATCACAAGCTCAACTGGAACTTTAGCATTGACAAAAGGATTAATGGCGGGTGGAAAGATTATTTTGGTCTTGAAAATAATTGTAAAATGACAAACCTCATAATGTGGGATAAAAAGAATTTCCTCTTTGAAACTTTAGTCACTCCTATTATCTTATATGGATGTGAGGTCTGGGGTTGCAACATCTCTAGAGAATTCTGGAGAAATATTGAGCAAATCCAAAAGCGTTTTATAACGTATAACCTGAAAATTAAAAGCAATACACCCTATCCTATTCTCCTTATAGAAGTGGGTCTTTCCCTTATCAAGAGCCTAGCTATGACTAGGCTTTTGTTGTACAAACAAAAACTCAATAACATAGGAGATCATAGACTTCCTAAGCTAGCTTTAAATTACAGCCAAAACCACCTAAGGCTCAAGCAGGGGTGGTATAAAGACATGAGGGCTTGGTTAAACCATTGGGAGATCAACGAGAATGATGCATTGCAAAACATTAATAACATTAAAAATATTGTCACTTCTAAGTTCAAAGAAAAAAATGTGGTGTGAGAAAGATTTAACAGCTAAAAGAAAATTGAGTTATTATAAGAAGGTCATCAACCCCACCGTAGAAGATCAAAAGTATCTCTCTGTTTTAACTAGCTCAAAGAAAAAAAATTAATATAGCGAAGATTAGAACAAACTCTCATGAGCTCCATAGTGAAACAAGTCATTGGGCAGTTCCTAAAACACCATGGATGGAAAGGATCTGCCATCTCTATGAGAATAGTAACATCAAGGATGAAAACCACTTCCTCTTAGAGTGCCTCACGTACAACCACATTAGATCTCAGTTTCATAATCTTTGTCGCAATGTTGACCTTCCTAGCCTTTTACAATGTCAAAATTATAGTGAGCTCGTGAGGCTTCTCTTCAAGCTTTTTGAGCATAAGAATAAAATCTTAAATGAAGCTAAATAAATTGTTTCTTTAGATCTGATAGACCAAAGTTTGATCTCAACCATAGTTTTAAAATTCGGCTGATTCGAAACAGAAACAGACGAGTTGATCCATTTCATTGCCCAGAAATATGACTCGGTG
>APFE030557590.1:46046-86105 GCA_000404065.3 Pinus taeda | reverse complement strand
AGTGGAGGCAGGAAAACAGCGGAGGAGATTTGAGCCAGTGACTTGATTCAGATCTGAGCTAGTTTGTGTGTAACAAGTGGAGATAGTACTGAGTACTTGCGAGGAGTATTGTACTATGTATTGTTACATGTTCTCAATCAATATAATATATAGATAGTTGGGGGTTTTCAGCTGCATGTTTTCCCCGTCATATACTGTGTTGATATGTGTGATTGATGCTTCAATGTGTGCGATTGTTTCTTAATTATGCAAAATTGATGATCAACGTAGAGGAGGTTATGTATTATGCATGATTCTGCAAATAGTGTATAATTAGGATAATCTCTGTGAATAAGTGTCATATTATTCTAAATTTCTACACATTTTGAATATTTGACCCCCAGTAACTGTCCTGACAATATATAAGTCATGGGGTTGCAATCTGATAAAATGGTAGTTTTTCTGAAGAGGATGTAGTGTCGAAATATATGTATTGCTTGAATAGCTGTGAGAGCCAGCTTTTCAACGTAGGAGTACTTCATTTCTGTATCATTTAAGTTTCAGCTTAAATAATATATTGGATGTTCAATTCCATCGTCTTCTTGAACTAAAACCATTGCTATGGTCGCATCTGCTGCAGCCAGATATAGGTTAAAATCTTTTTGATAATCAGGAGCATACATTAATGATGCTTTTATTAGAGATTCTTTTAAAGAATCAAAGGAAGTTTGCGTGACCTGATCCCAGATAAAGGGTACTTCTTTTTCAATAAACGAGTATAACCTTTAGCAAGTTCGGCGTAATTTGGAATGAACCTCCTCAGAAAGTTCGCTTTCCCTTGGAGTTTCTGAATCTGAAGCAAATTTGAAGGTGGAGGCAAATCAATGATTGCCTGAACCTTACATGGGTCGAGACAAATCCCGTCCTTTGATACCACAAAGGCAAGTAAACGACTAGAACTGGCACAAAACACACATTTGTGTGGATTGAGTCGTATCTTGTAGTGTCGACAACGTAGAAATATTTCTCTTAAATGCTACGGATGATCAGTCCGCTTTCGCGAATGAGACGGAAGATCGTAGAGATATGGTTGAACAATGTTCTTGATGTCATGGAAGGCATAATTCATTGCCCTCTGAAATGTTACCCCTGTGTTCTTTAAACCAAAGGGTAGCTTGCGGTATGTGAATGTGCCCCATGGACAAATAAATGCAGTCTTTGACTGGTTCTGTGGGCAGATATTTATTTGATTATACCCAGAAAATCCATTCATAAATGAAAAGATTTCACATCCGGCACATTCATGAATTATTTGGTCAATGAAGGGTGTAGGGTAGTTGTCTTTCAGACAAGCTTGATTTACATCCCTATAATCGACGCACACTCTAATCATTCCTTGTTTTTTCATTGCAGGAACAATATTTGATACCCAATCAGTTAGAGGAACCGGGTAAATGAAACTAGCATGGGGGATTTTTTCAACTTCCACCTTGATGTTAGCGACTTTCTTGGGGTGCACCTGCCGGAGTCATTGTTGTACTGGTTTGAAATTTGGATACATCTTAATTTCATGTTCAACTATGCTCGAGTCAATGCCTGGCATTTCATCATATGACCAAGCAAAGACATCTCTGAACTCGCGAAAAAGAGCGTAATATACTTCTAGTTCTGAGGGAGAACAAGATTTGTCGACATGAATATTCTCTACAACATCTTTTTTGGTCGAGATATTTATGGTGATAGTCTCTTCAATATTGGATAGGTTCCTTTGGAATCCACTGTATTTACAGTATTTGGCAGAAAGTCAAAAACTGAGGGATGATCAAGGTAACTGGAATTATCCTCCTTACAATCTGAAATATGGGAATGATGGTGGTAATCTTCCCATGGTGCCTCGTCAATCATCATTGACTGAACAATTCCTTCATATGTAGTATGTACTTTTGACCAAGGATCTAAAGGGGTGTCGTATTCCTTAGACCTATCTATCCATACGCTTGATGAGTGTTGATTCAGGTTTGCCTCCCATGTCGAAAACATTGGTTGCTACAATATTTCTTTTGGGTTTGGAGGAAATACCTGTAGATGATCCATGTTAATATCATTTTCAGACATCTTTTGAATAGAATATATCATATTGCAGGTTCCCACCGTTGCCACTTCTGCCAAATTGATTGGAGGCGGTAGGGCAAAAGTCCCCATTAATGTAGGGTCTTTTAGTAGGCCTACTCCGATATTTTGAAGTGAATGAGGGCTTCCATGGATCATCGGAATGCTTCCCGTAACTTGTGAACTATTGGGGAGAAAAGTTTGTTGGTCGATGACTGTAATTCCTCCTTGGAAGGGAAATGCAACCTTCCTGAAGTACGTCAACACAACAACAACCATAGCATATATCCAGGGCCTTCCCAGTAGGATGTTGTAATCGAGGTTTCCGTCGATAACTTCAACATCAATTTCTACTATTTTCCCCCCCAGCTCGACTTGCAAGTTACTCAATATCCCATATGGGGTGTATGTTCATCCATCAAATGCTTTTAATGTCGTTGAACGACAAGGGTGGAAATCCTAAAGTTTTCCAAAAACTCATCGACATAATACATGTAGATGCCCCCTCATCAATAATTGTTCGATGAACAGTTTTGTTGAGGGATTTCACTTGAATAAGGAAAGCTAGTTGAGCTGGTAACTAAGGGTCATATCCTTTATGATTAAAGGCCACCAGATTGGAATCCGTTGGGTCAATCCCACCTATCGCTAACAATAAAGCCTGCTTTTGGGAGAGGCAATTTTGCAGTACCTCAAGTGTTGACATAGCAGATGGTGATTGGGCCAGATCCTCCACTATATTATAATTTTGTGCTGCTCTGGCACGAGGATTAAACATTGATTTGTGTACTACTCCCTTTGGCAGTTTTATCGTTAGTTCGGGAGTGATGGGTGGCACAACTTTGGTTGAAGTTGTTGTCGAACTACTAGGTTGATCGTTATCCTTGTTGTTCGACATCTGTGGATTCCCGTAATATTTATTCCCTGTTGATATCAAAGCATCATTTAGATTCTTCAAAACCGACAACATTAGCACTTGGGATGGGTAAGCATTGTCGCTAGCAACCAAATTTGTTCCTGGGTTCGGAAACGGATCAGTCAATACTGCCAAGGTTTTTGAACTCTTGAAGAATTTTCTAAGCTCGGCTTTATATGGACAATCTCTCGTCCAATGATCCTCATCACATATAAAGCATGGATGACTTGGTTTCCTATCTCCAGAAGGGTTTGCAGAAGGTTTTTCAGGAGATGACTCCTCCTGCTTCTTCTTCTTCTTCCCTTTCTTTTTCTTCTTGCCTCATGGTTGCTTGGGTTCTTTGCCTTTGTCAGTCGACACAACATTTACTTCCGAGGCAAGAATTTCTTCATTTGCATTTTGACTTGAAACTGTACGGGCCTTCTTTGACGTATCCTTTACAGTTTTTGTGCTAGTCGTACCTATCACACCATCGCCAGCATGAGAGTCTTTGTTTGATTTAGGAGGGGGAGGAACGAAAAATTATGGTCTAGGAGGATCAGGGATTTTATTTTAGAGCGTGCCAGACTGTGTATAGATTAAGTCTAAATATTGTGCATGAGAAATAAATTTCTCTTCAGTGACGACTCCTCCCTTTGCCACATATTATGTAATAGAAGGTAACAATGACTTAACAAACCATTTAGCCAACAGTTGATCAGGAACATATGTTTTTACCATTCTACGACGACGTCGCCACTCATGAATATGATCGGATATGTGAGTGGTCATCGTTTGTTTGAAATTGGTAAGAAGCTTTGTTCCTATTTCGTACCTTATGGGTAACTGAAAATGGGTTAAAAAGGTTGTGGCTAGGGTACTAAAGTTATCAAACGAAGCTCTAGGAAATGCAATATGCCATTTTGATGCTGGACCAATTAACGTTCGTTGAAAAAGGAGAAGCTTGATCGAATCATCGTTGAGAGTGTTTGATGAACACCACAGATGAAAGGTCATCACATGATTTGACGGATCTTCACCTAGATTTCCATTAAATTTAGGAATATTTGATGGAAGTTTATGAGGAATCACTGGCCACCAAGGGGCGTAAGCAATTGGATCGTTCGTTAGTTTATTCAGATCTGGTAACTCTAAAGTCGCCACGAAAGGCAACTGTTGATTCAGGCTCGGCGAAGCATACCCAGTATAAGATGGAATTGCCTGAGCAGTTGGCCTTTGCATACCAGCATAATGCATTTGATGGTGGTAACTTTGGTAAGGTTGATGGGCATGATCATTTGATATGATTGATGTTGACCATTTTGAATGTACGGCTGCCCATTACTTGCAAAGAGTCATTGCTCAGATCCTTGGTAAGCTTGTTGGAATTGCGGTTGTTGGTATTGTACCATCCATGGTTGTGAAGCCATGAGTTGTTGCCCAGTACTGATTGTTTGACCAAGATGGGAGGTAATGGTCCCCATTTGAACCTAGGTCATTCCACTAGTTGGTAATTGTGGTTGCGTCACAAGGACAAGAGATTGTTGTATTACGACCTGAGAAACCTGAGGTTGGCATACAACAGGCAACGCTTGTACTTGCGAATCCATCACGATAGCTGCTGTAATGGGGATATTTGACACAGATAAACTTTGTTGCATCGAGTATACAACTCTTGGTTGTTGAGGCAGTATTAGTACCCAACCACTAGATGTAATTCTAGCATAACCTGAATTCTGTTGTGAACTCTTGTATGGTTTTTCTCCCAGAGGAGACAATGAAAGGGTATACTTCCCTCCATACGGCAGTCACCCAGTGCTCAAAGGAATGACTTGCCTTTGGGGACTGGATTGCCCAAATTGACACTACGAAGTATCAATTTGTTGAGACTAAACATCAGAGATTCTGGATATTATTCTGGACGAACAAACGGGAATAGTCCATATTGTCGAAACAGCCCCTGGATGGACTCCATCTAGTGGTTGAGAGCTAGTTGGGACAGATGGTATGCCGACAAACATTGTCGGAGTAGCAGCAAGAAGTTTTGTCGCTGCTGTGTTGGATGACACAATCCTAGATGTCAACGGTTGTTCAGACATATTTAACCTATCCAAAAGATTCATTAGTGATTCTTCAGGAACTTCCGATGGCGGGAGACTAACTTCTAATGAATAAGGATATAGGGTGATCCCGACTCCAAATTGCGATGGAGCGTTAGATGGAGGATCCTCCACAATCTCTTCTGTGGCAATCAATCTGGGTGGAAGAGGTAGATCATCAGGTTTGTAAAATATTTCGGGTGCCGAAGAAGGGATAGATTCTACAACGACTGATGTTTGGGGGGTAACACCTTCCGAATCAGTTGTAGATGGAGCCGGTTCGAGAATAGAAGTGTTTACCATCACACTAGGATCAGTTGTAATGTCCTTTTGTGGCTACGGAATTTCTTCTGTAGAGGCAGGTATACCAGAAATGTTCGGAGTGGCTGGAGTCTCTAAGGATGTCGGAGTACTTGCTCCAATCAAACTAGGGGACTTTGATCCAGTCAAACGAGTTCACTTCATCTGGAATAGTTTCGTTTCTAGAGTCAACGACGGTTGACTTGTAAGCCTCCACGAACGACGAGGTTTTGATTTACTTTCTTCCACGATTGCGGATTACTCGATCAACTCAAAATAATAGGGGAAAATGATTCCGAATTAAATGAATTTTAGACGCTTTGACACAAGTTGTTTTTTCAATTTTTAAGAGTCAAGAAAAAACAAAAGATGACTCTAGTTGCCTTCGATTTTTAATGAGCGTGAAGTGACAAGTGCTCAGATGGACCTTTTCTTTTAAGGAGTCTGAAAAGGAACGAAAGAGACTACTTTGAAAATATAGACAGAGGGATTACCAAACCAATCGCAAAACTGCAGAATACTTTTTACGGTATGGCAGTCAATCTTCCCGAATGTTGTGTTCAGTGCATTGCGATGGATAGGGCGGCAGACACGGCTTCCTAAGGATAAAGGATATAGCCTATTGTGGTCTCCCAATATATACTCGACGGTACGTGGGAGCACAAGTCCGTACTGGCACTTGTCGTCTCAAAGAGGAGGAATCACCCAACCAGCAATGAAAGCGATAGTTACCAGGCTTTACGATGCCGAAATACGTCTCTAGCCTAGACTTCTAAATGTTGTGTGTTAGGTTCCAAAGCGTTTTTAAGTTCATTGGATTTATTTTACAGTTGATCTTTGCTTAAGGAATTTGCCTTTCAGGTTCATATATAGATATATAACTCCTAAAACGCAATCTAAGATGATAAACAATCGTTTAATCTTCTTTTTGCAATGAAAATCCTAGCTACTAAGGAAAGAGAAATGAAATTCTTTCAACATAGAGCACAGAGCACACACTAGATGCATTGTCCTAGATCAAACCAACAAGAAATCTAAATGAAAATGCACATGCATGTATTTGTTTTCATCCTTCTTAATGTGTGAATGACAAGAAGAACGCTAAGTACAAATCTGAATTATCTTTTCAAAGTGACAGTACTAACAATTTTTCTTCAAAATACGAAAGGAAGATAATGACGACAATTTGCGATTTTGAATTGAAAACTGCCTTCGACACTTGAAAAACTACTAATTCAAATCAAATACAAGAGTAACAATATAGTCGACCATCAAGAACAATAGGACTCTCTTCTATGACTGAAAACAACACTTGCAACACTTCCAGATCAAGAAATGACAGTCTGATTATGATACTTCTTTTGTAAAAGAGAACTGAAAATGGCACACAATACACAAAAACATTCACATTTCTTTGCACAATGGAGGTGGAATGATGGAAAGGAAGGGGGTTTTCACAGAGGTGTACTTATCATAGACAGAAAAAATCTTGAATAAAGCTGAAGAGAGTGAACAAAAAACCAAAATCTAGAAGTAGAAGAGGTCTTGTCTGATCAGTGCACTTGTAACATAGGGAAAGTGCGATGCAGCACACCTACTACACACCGGAGGTGCGATGCATCCAGATTCCCAAGAAGAGAAGGTGTGATGGTCCAGGGACGAGACTTCAACTTGGTTCTTGGTCACAGTTTGCAGCTCAGTTCAGGGATTTAGGCCGAGAAAGTGATGTTCAGTAAATATAAATCATAGGGGTTGATCTAATGAGGTTACTAGAGCCAACACCAAGGCAATTAGAATGTTTACAAATCGATTGTTCAGTTTATAAACAAAACCTGAAGATAGACTAAAGCAACATTGATCTACTTTGCACTTGCATAGCAAATGTAGTTTGAAGGCTAGCTGGCTTGACTTCAGGCTCCATCTGTAAGTTTATAAAACAAAGAAATATAGACAAGCAAACAATCTATTCGATCCCCAGTGGAGTCACCATTTTGTTATCGGGAAATCTAGTGTCCATTCAGAGCTGCTAGTCCCACTAAGACTGGTAGCTATCTTAGAAACAAACAAACTAAAACTAATTTCGCTTTCCTTTATGAGAAGTAGATAAGAGGGGAACAAAGGACACCAACCTCAGTCTTGTGCTTGGTTCCTTGCTTGGTTCCTCTCCCTTCTGATAGATCTTTACCGCTCCTCCTTCGTCTACCCAGCTTCAAAGAGCACCTATGGAATCAAAGCAGCATAGTACTATCGAAGAACAGAGATCCACAATCATAAAAAATACAAGAATAGATATATATTGACCACACAAATGCATATATCATCAAACATACAAGAATGTGGAGGAAAACTTGAATAACTTTATTAATATCAAGAATAGAAAAGAGGATTACAACCAATTGTTCTGACCCAGCGTCATCCTCTCAGCATGAAAGCCCTTCTTCACCTCATGAAAAGCTTAGATCACCCAACACTATGATGTTGCACCAGGAAACCAACATCACTTCCTTACAAGATACAAAATTCTAGTCTCTAGATCTCTGTGATGAGGGATCCATATATAGATGATTGCAGGGGGGCGAGTTAGCTTCTGAGATTTTGATTAGTGTCCTCTCTCTGATAGTTCTTGATTCCACTTGGAGATTGATGATCTCTTACTCATCCCTGGGCGAATTCAGAGAGGCAAGTGTCACAGGAGAAGTTTTTGCAAGATTCCATGATCATCCACCTTGCAAACTGTCTCTGCCATTTGTCTACTCTCGCCTATCACACCCTACAGAAGGGCTTTCCAGTATGCATCACACTTTTTACACTGAGCAGGTGAGATGCATCACACCCTCTACACTGGGCAGTCTGTATGGTTCAGTTTTGACCAGTTCTGAGCAGTTTTCTATGGAGAACTTCTGGGAGATGATGTAATCAGCTGACCTTGTTCCTTTTGGGCATGAAGCAACACTTTTAGGGACTTAGAAGCCCTTGGTTTATGGACATGTATGATTGGGATTGCAGTGCCCAAAAATGTCTATAACAATGGGTGTGATGGAAACGAAGTTCTTATTTGAGCATGTAGTGAAACGATTTGGATGTCCAAGGATATTGATGAGTGATCATGGTACGCACTTCCTGAATGAGACGATCATCGCACTAATAGAGGAATTTCAGGTATATCACCAGAAAAGCACACCTTATCACCCACAGCCTATCGGGACAATGGAGGCATTCAATAAAGTGCTTGAAAATGTGCTAACCAAGGTTTTCATTTCTCAATGAACTGATTGGGAGCTACGCATACCTGTAGTATTGTGGGCTTATTGAACAACATGCAAAAAGATGACGAGACAAATGTTGAAATGTGGCAACAAGAATATTCCAATTTTTTTTGTCCTTGAATTAAATTGTGAATTAAAATCAAATTTAGTCTTAACAACTACTTGGAAATAATTAATTAATTCATTTTGAATTAATTAGTTGGAGAAATTCAAGTTAGAAGTCTTTCTGAAGTCATGCAAGAGCTATCCCTTAAATTAAGGAGATAATTCTTAAATTAAGAAGATAAGATTGATTTATATTTGAGTTGTAATTACTTAACTCGGTTTACTGAGTTAAGTCCAGTTAAATTAGTTCCAAACTGTTTGAGGAACTAATAGAGAGTTAACATTCAGTTGATGCATGCATGCACTCAACTAGTGTACTCTAGTTAACTAAAGATTCCCTCATCAAAAACTCATGCATGTCTATTATGAGAAAGACCCAGTTGAGATTAAAGTCAAGGACAGTGTATTATTAGTTGCATGTGTTTTATTATAAATAAAACTCATGCATGCAGTCAAGGAATCATTCCTTGAGGATTGCGCAGTTCTGACAATGTGTGAGATCAGAGTGTTTCACTTGGTGAGGTGAGAATCATCCTAGAGGAACAACGCAAGGAAATAGGAGCTTGGGGGGTAGAGAGGAAGGCTGGAGAGAAGCCAAGATTTCCTGTGAGCATCTGTGAGGATTGTACTAAGACCTGGCTAGCTGTGAGAGCTAAGGCTTTATATATTTCCTATATATTTCCATCTTGTATGATAATACAAATAGTGGGGTTTTCAGCTGAGGTTTTCCCCAAAGTATTTTCATGTGTCTTGTGCATTGATTCTTCTTCTTCTTGTTACATTGTTCAACTTGATATTTAAGCTTCTAAAAATTGATAGTAGAAGTAGGTTATAGTATTCTGCTTTGATTTATATTACATTATCAAGATAACCTACATCAGATTTTCTACATGGTATCAGAGCTAGATTTGTAGAAATTCTCTACATGGTATAAGAGATGGATTTGTATAAATTATTCTACATGGTAATGGAGCTGTGAACAATATACTGAGAAAAGATCAAAGTTTGAAGTTCATGGTTGCAGGTGAAAATTGAATTCATATCATACTTCAAGGTTGGCCAATGGCGTTCTATGGCTTGAGACTCAACTATGCCTAGGAAGGTGGCTCAAATTACATAACATGGAAAGATAGAATGGAGGCTGTATTAGAAGACAGTGGCTTGAAGGAATTCAGTGATCAAGAAATCCTAAAGACAGTGTCAACTAATGCACGAGAGTTGGTTGAGTGGAAGAAGTGTGTGGTGAAGGTGAGATAGATCATCCTTGAGGGAGTTCAAGACCATATTGTCTCGAGTCTCCATGGGAAGGATACTCCATTTTCAATGTGGAAGACATTGAAGGACCTCTACCAGAACAATAGCGACTAGAGAAAATTGGCCTTGAAGGATAAACTTTGAAGAATCAAGATGGAGAAGGGCAATACTATTTCCACAAATCTGAACAAGCTCACAACCTGCAAAGATGAGCTTGGAAATGTGGGAATAACTACTGTTGATGATGATATGGTGAGCCTCGCTCTCCTTGGCCTTCCAAAGAGTTGGAATAACTACTAGGACTCTGTGAATGGAAGGGAGAAACTGCCGGATTGTGAACGATTGTGGTCGGATCTTATGCAAGAGGAGATAAGGAGTAGCACACGAGATGGTTCTTCATCCAAGGATGATAATGAAGAAAAACTAGCCTTAGCAAGTAAGGCAAGGAAAGGGAAGGGGAAGGCTTCTCATTTCAAATCGAATTCTTCTCATGGAGGGAAGAAGAGTGACATGTCTAAAGTGAGATGCTTTAATTGTCACGAGATGGGACATTATGCAACTAATTTCCCATTGAAGAAGTCCAAGAAGGGATCCTCAGAGGGAGCGGAAGGTGAGGCTTTAGCCTCTCAGTTCGAAATGGACTTTAGCCTCATTGCATGCATGGCGTCATCGATGATGGGTTGTGTCTGGTATCTTGACAGTGGAGCCTCATTCCACATGACCGGCGATAAAAGTTTATTTAGTGGCTTGGAGGAGAAAGACCTCAATATGCGCATAGAGATGGGTGACGACAAAAGGTATAGTGTTTCAGGAATGGGCACAGTTTCTTTTTAGAGGGAGCATAGAGCTCCTATCACCTTGACATATGTGAAGTATGTGCTTGGATTGAAGAAGAACTTGGTATCGGTTGCAATGTTGGAGGAAAAACACTATGATGTTGTCTTCAGTAAAGGAAAGGTGTTCCTAAGACACAGAGCCATGGGTGAGACCAAGAGGATAGAGATTTAGGTGAAGAATCTCTATAAACTAGAGGTAGATGATTGTGCAGCATTGAGGTCGAAAGTAGAATTGGTGCAAAGCCAAGACATTGGCGAGTTGTGGCATAGGCAGTTGGGCCATTTGCATCATGGGGCTTTGAAGATAATGTAGTAGATATCTACGGGACTTCCCAAAGGTAAACTTGAGAAAGTTGACACATACAAAGGTTGTAACTTGGGAAAGTACACCAAGTCTTCCTTTCATGATTGAGACAGTCGAGCAAAGGCTATCTTGGAGTGAGTTCATACTGATGTGTGTGGACCATTCTCGATGGTATCCACAGCGAAGCAAAGGTATTATTTGATTTTCATTGATGACAATTCTCATAAATGCTGGATTTATTTCATGTGGAAGAAGGACCAAACCTTCACAAAGTTTTATGAGTTCAAAGATTTGGTCGAGAAAGAGTCAGGGAAGAAGATCAAGGCCTTGAGAAGCGACAACAGTAGAGAATATGTCTCTCAAGAGTTTAAGGACTTCTGTGCAGCGAAAGGAATTAAACGAGAGTTGACAGCACCTCGTAACCCACAGTAGAATGGGGTGGCTGAGAGGAAGAACATAACTATTGTAGGGGAATCACGGGGAATGTTGCATGACCAAAGCCTACCACTTCACTTGTGGGTTGAGGCAACACAATGGTCTATTTGCATAATAGAAGCCCACATTGCATACTTGGGATGAAGACACCAGAGGAAACTTTCTTTGGTAAGAGACCAGGTGTGGGTCACTTCAGGATATTTGGCTCATCGGTATATTGCCATGTGACAAAGGATGCACAGAAGAAGCTTGAGCCGAAAGCAAAGTTGGGGATATTTGTGGGTTACACTGATACACCTCACAACTATCGAGTGTACTTACCTACCAGTCGGAGGACAGTGGTTCGCAGAGATCTCAAGTTTGATGAGAAGAAGGCCATGCAAGTTTCCCTTGAGAGGGAGCTCCAACTACAAGCTATAGAGTAACTGTTGGTTCTTAAGGAGGAGGAGCCTCAAATTGATGATGTAGCCACATGCAGAGGTTCCAAGAGTGGAGACATCCACTCAAGCAGAGTCTTCTAGAGATGGATGGAAGCACACAAGAGAAGCTGACAGATTGTTGAAGGATGCGAGAGAAAATGTGGGTGCACCATCTTCTTAACGCAGACAGAGGAGGTCACCTGAGAGGTACACTAGATACATGGCCCTTGCTGGGGAATGTGTTGAGATCGAACCATCTTCCTTTGAGGAAGCAGTACAACAACTGATTTGGGTTGATGCTATGGTGGAGGAGTATGACTCCATAGTTTGTAACAATGTTTAGGACATGATTCTGAGACCGGAGAACAAGTTAGTTGTGAGTTCCCGTTGGATTTACAAGGTAAAGCAAGTTGTTGATGATGGGAGGATCATGTTGCTACAGTATATTTTGATAGAGGAGCAAGATGCTGAAATTTTGACAAAGACGTCGTCAAAGTGTAAATTTGAGTTCTATAGAGGCAGGATCAGGGTGGCAGATAATCCCTTTCTTGTTGAGAGGGAGTGTTGAAATGTGGCAACAAGAATATTCAATTTAATTTGTCCTTGAATTAAAATTGAATTTAGTCTTAAGAACTACTTGGAAATAATTAATTAATTCATTTTGAATTAATTAGTTGGAGAAATTCAAGTTAGAAGTATTTTTGAAGTCATGCAAGAGTTATCCCTTAAATTAAGGAAATAAACCTTAAATTAAGGAGATAAGATTGAGTTATATTTGAGTTGTAATTAGTTAACTAAGTTTATTGAGTTAAGTCCAGTGAAATTAGTTCCAAACTGTTTGAGGAACTAATAGAGAGTTAACATTCAGTTGATGCATGCATGCACTCAACTAGTGTACTCTAGTTAACTGAAGATTCCCTCATCAGAAACTCATGCATGTCTATTTTGAGAAAGACACAATTGAGATTAAAGTCAAGGACAGTGTACTATCAGTTGCATGTGTTTTCTTATAAACAAAATTCATGCATGCAGTCAAGGAATCATTCCTTGAGGATTGCGCAGTTCTGACAGTGTGTGAGATCAGAGTGTTTCACTTGGTGAGGTGAGAATCATCCCAGAGGAATAGCGCAAGGAAATAGGAGCTTAGAGGGTAGAGAGGAAGGTTGGAGAGAAGCCAAGATTTCCCGTGAGCATCTGTGAGGATTGTACTGAGAGCTTTCTAGCTGTGAGAGTTAAGGCTTTGTATATTTCATATGTATTTCCACCTTGTATGGTAATACAGAGGGTGGGGTTTTAGCTGAGGCTTTCCCCAAAGTATTTTCATGTGTATTGTGCATTGATTCTTCTTCTTCTGGTTATATTTCTCAACTCGATATTTAAGCTTCCACAAATTGATAGTAGAAGTAGGTTATAGTATTCTGTTTTGATTTATATTGCATTATCGGGTTAACCTACATCAGATTTTCTACATGGTATCGGAGCTGGATTTGTGGAAATTTTCTACATGGTATTGGAGCTAGATTTGTTGAAATTATTCTACATGGTAATGGAGCTGTGAAAAGTATATTGAGAAGAGAATTTGAAGTTTCAAGTTTGGGGTTGCAGGTGCAAATTGAATTCATATCATACTTCAAGGTTGGCCAATGGAATTCTATGGCTTGAGACTCGAGTATGCCTTGGAAGGTAGCTCAAATTACATAACATGGAAAGACAGAATGGAGGTTGCAATAGAAGACAATGGCTTGAAAGAATTCATTGATCAATAAATCCCAAAGCCAACTTCAACTAATGCACAAGAGTTGGTTGAGTGGAAGAAGTGTGTGGCGAAGGTGAGATGGATCATCCTTGAGGGAGTTCGAGATCATATTGTCTCGAGTATCCATGGGAAGGATACTCCATTTTCAATGTGGAAGACATTGAATGACCTCCACTAGAACAGTAGCAACTAGAGGAAATTGGCACTCAAGGATAAGCTTCGAAGAATCAAGATGGAGAAGGGAAATACTATTTCCACATATCTGAACAAGCTCACCATCTGCAAATATGAGCTTGGCAGTGTGGGAATAACTACTTCTGATGATGATATGGTGAGCCTCGCTCTCCTTGTCCTTCCAAAGAGTTGGAATAGCTACCAGGACTCTGTGAATGGAAGGGAGCAACTCTCGAACTGAGAATGAATGTGGTAAGATCTTATGCAGGAAGAGATAAGGAGGAGCACATAAGATGGTTCTTCATCCAATGATGATGATGAAGAAAATCTGGCCTTAGCAAGTAAGGCAAGGAAAGGGAAGGGGAAGGATTCGCATTTCAAATTGAATTCTTCTCATGAAGGAAAAAAGGGAAGGGGAAGGCTTCCCATTTCAAATCGTATTCTTCTCATGGAGGAAAGAAGGCTGACATGTCTAAAGTGAGATGCTTTAATTGTCACGAGATGGAACATTATGCGACTAATTTCCCATCGAAGAAGTCCAAGAAGGGATCCTCGGAAGGATCGGAAGGTGAGGCATTAGCCTCTCAGTTCGAAATGGACTTTACCCTCATTGTATGCATGGTGTCATCGATGATGGGTTGTGTCTTGCATCTTGACAGTGGAGCCTCATTCCACATGGCCGATGATAAAAGTTTATTCAGTGCCTTGGAGGAGAAAGACCTCAAGATGTGCATAGAGATGGGTGATGACAGAAGGTATAGGGTTTCAAGAGTGGGCACGGTTTCTTTTCAGAGGGAGCATGGAGCTCCTATCACATTGATAGATGTGAAGTATGTGCTTGGACTGAAGAAGAACTTGGTATCAGTCGCGATGTTGGAGGAAAAAGGCTACGATGTTGTCTTCAGTAAAGGAAAGGTGTTGCTAAGACACATAGCCACGGGCGAGACCAAGAGGATAGGGATTTAGGTGAAGAATCTCTATAAACTAGAGGTAGATGATTGTATAGCATTGAGTACAAAAGCAGAATTGGTGCAAAGTCAATACATTGGCGAGTTGTGGTACAGGAAGTTGGGCCATTTGCATCATGGGGCTTTGAAGATAATGTAGTAGATATCTACGGGACTTACCATACGTAAACTTGAGAAAGTTGATACATGCAAAGGTTGTACCTTGGGAAAGTACACCAAGTCTTCCTTTCATGATGAAGACAGTCAAACAAAGGCTATCTTGGAGCAAGTTCATATTGATGTGTGTGGAGCATTCTTGACGACATCCATAGTGAAGAAAATGTATTACTTGATTTTCATTGATGATTATTCTCGTCAATGCTGGATTTATTTCATGTAGAAGAAGGACTAAACCTTCACAAAGTTTTGTGAGTTCAAAGCTTTGGTTGAGAAAGAGTTAGGGAAGAAGATCAAGGCCTTGAGAAGCGACAATGTGGAGAATATGTCTCTCAAGAGTTTAAGGACTTCTGTGTAGTAGGAGGAATTAAACGAGAGTTGACGATACCTCATAACCCATAGTAGAATGGGGTGGATGAGAGGAAGAGCATAACTATTGTAGGGCTAGCATAGGCAATGCTGCATGACCAAAGCCTACCACTTCAGTTGTGGGATGAGGCATTCAGCACAACGGTCTATTTGTAGAATAGAAGCCTGCATCACATACTTGGGATGAAGACACTAGAGGAAGCTTTCTCTGGTAAGAGACTAGATGTGGGTCACTTCAGGATCTTTGGCTCATTGGTATATTGCCATGTGACAAAGGATGCACGAAAGAAGCTTGAGCCGACAGTAGAGTTGGGGATATTTATGGGGTACACTTATACACCTCACAACTATCAGGTGTACTTACCTACCAGTCGGAGGACAGTAGTTCGTAAAGATCTCAAGTTTGATGAGAAGAAGGCCATGCATGTTTCCCTTGAGAGGGAGCTCGAACTACAGGTTGTGGAGGAACTGTTGGTTCCTAAGGAGGAGGAGCCTTAGACTGATGCAGAGTAGTCGCATGCAGAGGTTTCAGGAGTGGAGACATCCACCTAAGCAGAGTCTTCCAGAGATGGACAAAAGCGCATAAGAGAAGCTGACAGATTGTTGAAGGATGTGAGAGAGAATGTGGGAGCACCATCTTCTCAGCATAGATAGAGGAGGTCACTTGAGAGGTACACTAGATACATGGGACTTGTTGGGGAATGTGTTGAGATCGAACCATCTTCCTTTGAGGAAGCAGTGCAACAGCCGATTTGGGTTGATGCTATGGTGGTGTATGACTCCATGTTTTGAGTTCCTGTTGGATTTACAAGGTAAAGCAAGTTGATGATGATGGGAGGATCATGTTGCTGCAGTATATTTCGATAGAGGAGCAAGATGCTAACATTTTGACGAAGGCATTTTCCAGGTGTAAATTCGAGTTCCATAGAGATAGGATCGGGGTGGCAGATAATCCCTTTCTTGTTGAGAGGGAGTGTTGAAATGTGGCAACAAGAATATTCCAATTTAATTTGTCCTTGAATTAAATTGTGAATTAAAATCAAATTTAGTCTTAACAAATACTTAGAAAAAATTAATTAATTCATTTTGAATTAACTAGTTGGAGAAATTCAAGTTAGAAGTCTTTCTGAAGTCATGCAAGAGCTATCCCTTAAATTAAGGAGATAAATCTTAAATTAAGGAGATAACATTGAGTTATATTTGAGTTGTAATTAGTAAACTCAGTTTACTAAGTTAATTCCAGTTAAATTAGTTCCAAACTGTTTGAGGAACTAATAGAGAGTTAACAACCAGTTGATGCATGCATGCACTCAACTAGTGTACTCTAGTTAACTAAAGATTCCCTCATCAGATTCTCATGCATGTCTATTTTGAGAAAGACCCAATTGAGATTAAAGTCTAGGATAGTGTATTATCAGTTCCATGTGTTTTCTTGTAAAGAAAACTCATGCATGTAGTCAAAGAATCATTCCTTGAGAATTGCACAGTTCTGACAGTGTGTGAGATCATAGTGTTTCACTTAGTGAGGTGAGAATCATCCCACAGGAACAACGCAAGGAAATAGGAGCTTAGAGGGCAGAGAGGAAGGCTGGAGAGAAGCTAAGATTTCCTATGAGCGTCTATGAGGATTGTACTCAGATCTGGCTAGCTATGAGAGCTAACGCTTTTTTATAATTCCTATGTATTTCCACCTTGTATGATAATACAGATAGTGGGGTTTTTAGCTAAGGTTTTCCCCAAAGTATTTTCATGTGTATTGTGCATTGATTATTCTTCTTCTGGTTATATTGTTCAGCTTGATCTTTAAGCTTCCGCAAATTGATAGTAGAAGTAGGTTATAGTATTCTGCTTTGATTTATATTGCATTATCGGGTTAACTTACATCAGATTTTCTACAAAAAACCCCTTTTAGGCTTGTCTATGGTGTGGAAGCCTTAATGCCTATGGAATACATCGTGCCTAGTCTATGCATTACAACGCTCATAGATATGATGGATCACAGAGCCCTGGAAGAGAGGCTCGTGTAGTGGGATGATCATGAAGAAGAAATATTTTTGGCTAGGTTTCACCAACATGTCCAAAAGCAGCGTGAAAAGGAATGGCATGATCGACACATCAAGCTGTGCACATTTAAGGTAAACGATCTGGTTTTGTTGTATGATAGTAAGTTTGATAATTCCCTGGAAAAATCAGGATGCGCTAGTTAGGGCCTTACGTTATTAAGAAGATTACTGACAGAGGAGCGGTACAACTGGTCAAGTTAAATGGAGAACCCTTCCCAGGAAAGGTGAATGGAAATTGCTTGAAGCCATACATCGGCTATCCAGCCATGTGACTAAATGCAAGTAGTACAGTCTTAGTGCTCCAGGTAGTTGAAAGGAGGAGTGGGTTGGGGAGCTGTGCGATTTTAGGACTGTGCAAAGCAAGGAAGTGTCACAGGGTCCGCGACAGTGTGAAGGAAACTACATTACTCATGGAAATAGCGCATGGATTTGCCAAAAAGTGACCATTAAAGTCATTGTTCACGATTTGATGGTCGGACTGTGGCCAAATGGAGTGGGCGGTAGGCACTTAAGGTGAAATTTATGGATTAGATTCTTGAAAATTTGTCACCAATCTAGCATTAATGGGCGAATGTGGGGGAATGGTCAAATTTGAATTCAAAAGGCCCTATAAATTACAAGTGGTTGTCTAGCGAAAAACACTTGGCATTTTGAAAATTCACTTGTTGCACTATCAGGTGCATATGGATTGTGTGAATTTTGAGGCTTTGAGAGCAAGTTTAGCGTTTGAGAGATTGCTGAAGGAGATGCATGACCTCCTGAATAGAATGATGTTGACACCCATGGAAGCCATGGACACAAAAGCGGTGACAACTGAGGAAGCCGCGTAGGAAATTGAGGTAGTAGAAGTTGCCATAAAGAGTGCCAAAGTGGGATTTGAAGTCCCTAAATCACCCAGGACACTGAGACCAAAGAGGATAAGCAGACTATGCTACCAGTGTGCATCTCACCAAGAAACCCACAGAGGACCAAGCTCACTTTGCAGGAAAAGGGGAGGGCCATTAATCTAGAGGCAAATGAGGAAGAATCTGAAGAAATCTTGGCAGATGAGGAGGATTTGGAAATGGAAGTTGAAACCTAGGGTGTGGACCCTATTACCAGGTTACCAAAATATGTTCCTCTACGCAAGGGCAAAGCCAAGGTGCCAAAGGACATAGATAAGAGCAAGAGCTCCCAGCAAACTTCATTGCTCCCAGATGACATTGTTTTTGAGGGGTTGCACTTAGGGCGGGTTCGTGTACTAAAGTTCAAAGATTTGGACCTTGCAGATCACGATAAATTCCCGCAATTAGCAACTGAGCAGCTAATGTATCGACTGATTGACACGTCTACTAGAACGATCGAATTAGAGCTGTGAGCATGGTTCAAGGGCTGCTCAACCTGCTCTGGGTACCACATTACCACCGTGCCCTAGTGACCGTCTTTGTCATCAAGCAGTTTCTCTACTTGGTGCATGATGGGTGTTTGTGGTTGGAGGAGCCTATTCCCATCGTAGACCACTTGATCCATTGGATCACATGGCTGCCTTACTTAAGGGAGGATCCAGCCAATATATCAGAAGGAAAAGGTGGTGAGTTGGCTCTCGCGAAAACTATGAAGAAGAAATTCAAGTTGGAGAAGAAGAAGCAGGGATATGCCATCTCTAGCATTAACAACCCTATAATCAAGGTAGCAATGCAAATATTAGCAGGGAGGGTGATGCAAAAGTTTTGCGCAGATGAGGTGCCTGTCACTATGATTGCACTAGCAGCCCAATGCGCTAAAGGATTCCAGTTAAACTAGGAAAATTATCTATGCGGCGAGTTCCTTATGAACTGTCACGAGGCACAAGAGTAGGTCAATACGTTCCACTACACGTGGCTCTTGCTGTTGATTGTACCGATGACATGGGAGCTGCCAGTAGACAACCAATTCCATTTGGTTGCGCTGGACCTTCTAGAGGTAGCAAAGTATGCTTTGTTGTGGGTGACCAAGGAAGTGTAGTGCGTAAAATAAAGTAAGATCTTTTGGATCTTGATGCGGATGAGTATCCAGATGGGGATCAATCATAAGTCGTGGTTGTCATCCACAATATACGCTAGTTTGCAGAGCATTGTAGAGTTCAAAGTAGATTTCCACCATGTATTTATCAGGGAACGAAAGGACACCATGAAGACATGGCATAACTTACCTTATCTAGCAAGAGATGATGTTATCTTTACAGTCCTTGAATCTTGGCCGTTGGAGTGGTGCAGTGCAACAGGCTCTATGGTGGAAACGAACAAGTCCGCCACACAGCATAAGAAGGAAGAAATAAATTTCAGAATGGCGCAACTAGCTGAGAAGAGAAGAAAAGAGGAAGTGGAGGCTAAGACCTAGGGAGCGCATGATGCCATGAAATTAGCAAAACATCAGGAGACATGAGGAGTAGAGTGCAAAGGGCAGAAGTCACCTTCGCCTGGGGCTGAGGCAGAAATAGAGGAACCGACAAAAAAAGGTGGCGCGGACTCGTAGATGACTTCCACTCATTTCAAGTGTCAACAACTATAAGAGAAGGTAGTGTCATGGAAGAAAACCAAGGCTTCAATGACATCCTTGGACCCAATCACCTTCACTGAGGGGGGTTTGCATGATATTGGAGAAACAGTGAGGGATGTCATCACGGAGGCCCTCCAATAGTTCAAAGAGCAACAACAATTGGTATCAATGGCTCTCCAGACAGAGCTGCAGGAGTTGTAGGTTCGCACTCCACAGGCTAGCACGATGTCCACCAGCCTAGCAATCGGCACTTCAGTTGCCACAGAGATGTTGCGCAGAAGGGTGACCAATGCGATACTGCTACCATATGGGGCACTTACAACAAAAAATGAGGCCGACAGGCCCACGATCAACATCTTGAAATGGGTGGGATTGAATATGTCCACGCTCCCTCGAGAGACACTCCACCTCTTGCAGGATGGAGTCACCGTGAAACTTAGGACCTAGGAGAGTCGTGCTCTGCAGGTGATGAGCAAGTAGCGCATCAATATCGAGCAGTTGGGCTTGTAGCGCAACGAGAAAGTGGAATAGAATACAAAAATCGTGTAGGTAGTGGATGAAGCCTGCCGAATGGTCCCAAAGTTGGACATTTAGGCAGAAAAACCAGTTGAGGTGGGCATCCACAAGTTGGCCACAAGAGTGCATGATGCTTGGACAAAGATGGCTAAGATTTAGTTGGAGCTAAACCTGCATATCGCAGAATTGCAGTTGAGGGCTCAGCCTTCAACTCCGCTGGAAGTGAAGAAACAACGCCACCACTATTATAACAGCAATAGCAGCGATTGACAATGCAGTAGTAGACTGCACGCGACTTTTTAAACAATGATTCGAGGTCCTGACCACCCTGTAGGAGGACCTGAATGTAGAGCCCCTAGAGACATAGGTGCACGAGCTACAACAAAGATATGATGAGGTCAAAGGTACTGCACAGACGATCGCCCTTACATAGAGGCTCGCATAGATGGAGGCAAAGGCGCTTAAGGAATAGGTGTATGCCACTCGACATAAAGAAGCGATCCTAAAATCATGCCTACAACCATGGATAGATGAGGAATATACGATCACAACTTCCATTAAAGGAAAGCTTGTGACACTGCAGGCAACTCAGTAGAAGATTCAAGGTGGCAGTTCAGCGACAGTCAGTGAGCAGAGAGTGGGAGAAGTCTAGCAAGTGGCCGCTCAGTGCACTGCTGAAGTTGCGGTCATCCTAATGGAGCTGGGAGGAATTTGCGCTAAGATCTTCGCACTTGTAGAGTGACTCGATGGCGAGTCATGATGTTTGTGTTGGGAGCCTGTTGGGCACAAGATCCCCCAACGGTATTTTTGGGGCTAAAAGCCCATATTTGGTTAAATATTGTAATCCAAGTGCAAAGACTCCGCATTTTGTGGTCATGGAGCACATAGGTGTTAAAGAGTCATAGGGTTTTCCGCCCTTATTTTGGAAATGTAATGTATAAATAGAGTTAAGCTCTAAGTAGTTTGATAGCAAGAATAGAAGATAAACACACGAAGATATGATGTATAAGAGATAGCTCTGAGGTAGAAGTCTAAGTTTGGGTCGTAGCGTAGGTAGAGGCTCTGCAGTTGAGTGCACAGAGGCTTAGGGTAGAAGTTCACAACTAAGTGCGCAGACCTTTGCAGCTGAGTGCATAGGGCAGGTTGAGTTTGTAATCGTCCGGAATTATCAATAAAGAGAAGTATTCTACAATTTTTGCATCTTTATTTCCTGTTTATGCATCTTGTTATGTTGAGTATGAATTTCACTTATAATTCTTATATGATGCGCGAATGTATGTAAATGTGGTGGTTAAATGCAAGTAAGAACATCTGTTTATGTGAAGCTAACTAAGATCAGTTAATAAGATAAGTAAGACACTTAGCTTAGTTTGGGAGATATCGCAATTCGATGCCCTAGTAGCGCGAAAGTCCCTGAGCTGTAGGTTAAGGCTGAATGAAAGCCAATTATACCTTTTTGCGAAGGTACTAAAGGGTGGAATAGAGAGCTAAGCAACCTGCGCGAAGGCAAGTATAGTAGGAATAAACCGACATCACAACCATCTCTGGGTGCGAAAACTTGATTCTAACATCCCCCCCATACTACTTCGAGTGAGACTTCAATCCGCACTCCGCGGGTTGATGCCAAAAAGGCGAATAGTGTAAAGATTTATTTGGCTAACTAACGGTGAATCTAAGTTAGGCCCCCTCAAGCCAACAATAAAGGTGGTAGATGATAACCAATATGAAAAATGTAATGCCACATCTTATCCATTAATATATAGTGAAACAATACCAATTACACCCCAACTTCGAAGCCAACTAATTTTTTTAAAAACACTTCATCTTTAAATATTAATTATTATATATTTGAAATTATTTACCATATATAAAATAATAAAACTAAAAAAAAATTAAAAAAAATTATAATAATTAATAAAATAATCCATACTTTTCTATCTATAAATTTTTATTTTTACTATTATAAAACTTATTACTTTAAATATATCACTTAAACAATCTAACTACTATGAAAAAAATCATTTTCTTTAATCATATGACATTAAAAACCAAGCATCACATTTGTGACCAACAATCTTTAAAAATAAAATAAAATACAATAAGGTAAATAATATCATGTTCGAAAAAAATAATAGTAAATGTCCCTTCTCTTGATTTTGAAAAATCGCTAAAACAGTGTGCCTTCCTTCAAGGCTTCCTTCAAAATAAACACGGGATAGTCTTTACTTAAATATGCAATATTTTATTAAATTTCAGTGGTGTTTATTGAAGGAATGTTTAAATCGTGTTTTTATGGTAGAAATAGATTTAACGTTACTGAAAATTAATGAGCATTCAAAATTTTAAATCAAATCTAAATCTAAGTTCATCATCAAAATTGGTTAAATATTTCCTTTTAATTTTAATTTACAAACAATTTTAGTAATTTTATTTCAATCATTTTCCAAACAAATTTAAAACCTCATTAAACCAAAGCAACCTTAGCTTAGCTTAGCTTAGCTTTTGACGAGTGAAAAGAAAACAATAGAGCCTACAGATAAATATGGAGCAATTCACCCCAATCTAGAATAAGTTAAGTGGGAAGTTTAGTGATGAATAAAGTAAACTGGGATCTTTAGTGATGGATAACTCTTCGCATAATCTATGTGGATAGAGAGTGGGGATATTGTGTGGCACGTGGAGCATTTGGGTTGGATTAAGGAGGTAAGGCCATAAAACTCTATCCTCTACGCCTCCAATCATATCGCTTTTCAGGTTTCATTCCATCCACTGGTCACTGGGGTTTATCTTCCTTAGGGAGTGAGCAAGGATATCATAATACTCATTACATCGCTGCAGCAGAAGTTTACAGACTCTATTTTTGTGTTATAATAATCTCTGGAAATGGCTGCCACTGCGGTTTTCTCTACCACAAGCTCAGTTTCTGCGTTCGCACTCAACGGATCGTTGGGCAGCGCCGCCACTTCCAGACCTTCATCGCTCTCCGCTGTTGGTAAGACGTTTTGATTATTGATTTTTTTATTTCAAATTCAATAAGAGATTTGCTTTGCATTTTACTATATGGGTGTCTCAATTGGTTTGAGTGAGGTTTGGAAGCTGTCAGGATGGGCACGATTAAGTTTTAAATTTTATAGATGGGGTTAAGAATGGAATTTATTTTGGGAACTAAATTATTTCAAGGAGTCTCAGGTTAAATTTCAGTTATAAACAATTATATTTTATTGTGAATAGATTAAGTTTTTACTAATATTTTACTGTGAGAAGCACAATTTCTCACTAATATCTTATTATTGTATTGTGGGTAGCACAATTTCATTATAAATCATACAATTTTGATGATAGCATTTCACTATAAATTTTTAATTGATAATTTTTGTTTTATCCAATAAAACGCCCGACCATTGAGAATATCTAGACTCTCCTTAATCTCCCAGAATTACAACCCTAATCCTAATGATAACATCTCAGTGAGAGTAGTACAATCTCGCTATGAATCTCACAATCCTCCCACAATCCTGATAATAACGTCTTACTGTGAGTGTTTGGTTGATAATTTCTCCTCTATCCAATTAAAACCCCCAAGCAAAAAAACAATAATTCTTTAATGCGTTTTCATCTCCTCCCTCGTTTATTAATTCAAATATTGAATTCGTTACTGTGAGGAATGACAGGTCTGCCTGCCCTTGACAAGCGATGCACGGTTTGCCATGCGCAGAAACAAGAGGAGACTGTAAGGGCGAAGGAGAAGAGTCAGAATTGCCTGGTCAGCTTGGGCGGTGCAGCTCCTCTAATGGCGGCTGCAGCAGCGCTGACAGTTTCAACCAAAGAAGCATTTGCATTGGTTGATGAGAGGCTGAGTACAGAAGGTACGGGACTCGGGTTGGGGCTGAGCAACCCCCTTCTTGGGTGGATTCTGCTAGGCGTTTTTACACTAATTTGGATCCTCTATTTCACCACCTACTCCAACGTTAAGGAGGATGAAGACTCTGGCCTCTCCCTTTAAATTATATTGCTGATGCCCAACTGGGCTCTTATGGACTGCTTCTGCTGCATCGGCATTCTATATGGTACAAGTTTGTATAAATAATTCTTTTTGCAATGAATTAACTGGAAGTATCCATAGTCTATAAATTCATGAACTGTTAGAATGGATGATATAACTCAGCTCGTAGTGCTCGTTATATCTGGTTATCTGTCTTTTGAGTTATTAAGTTCCTGAACTGCTGAAATCGAATTATATTAGTCATTGTTAGATCTTGTTATCTCTGGCTTTTGAGTTGAAAAATGCTTTGATGCCCTTGTTACCTATTTTGTCATGCCTTGCCTAATCCAATTGTTTACCCCTTCAATTATCCATCCATAGTATCAGAAATGAACGATTTCAACATGATATTAGGTTTATTGGATTTCAATTCATAATTGAATTCAGTAATATTATATGATAGTACAGATTTATTATATTAGTCATTGTTAGATCTTGTTATCTCTGGCTTTTGAGTTGAAAAATGCTTTGATGCCATTGTTACCTATTTTGTCATGCCTTGCCTAATCCAATTGTTTAGCCCTTCAATTATCCATCCATAGTATCAGAAATGAATGATTTCAACATGATTTTAGGTTTATTGGATTTCAATTCATAATTGAATTCAGTAATATTATATGATAGTACAGATTTATTTAATAATGTCACTGGTAAGAATCCTAATTATTCATTTATGCCACTATGACATAATACTTATCTATACTCCTTATTAATTATTCATTTATGCCACTATGAGATAATACTTATCTATACTTCTTATTATTCATTTCTGCCATTATGAGATAATACTTATCTATAATCCTTATAAATAAGGTCAAAAATGATTTGAAAATTTTGATACTTTAATTTTATCTAAAGATTGAAAATTTTGATACTTTAATTTTATCTAAAGATTGATATTTGAAATATATTTATATTAATTAAAATTATTTATATATAAACCACTATTTAAAAAAATTAATATTTTTATTATATATATTAAAGTTAAAAAATATTTTTATATAATAAAAAGAAAAATAATATTTTTTATATAAATTTATTATAGAGAAAGATATTTTATAATTTTTTATATTTACATTTTTCACATTATTTTAATTAAAAAATCGTAATATAGTTATAATAATTAATTGTTTTTATAATTTAGTTTCCAGCTCTCATTGTGAAGACACTGCATGAATTTCACACCGTACTCACATTGACATGAGGGGATGGTATTTGTAGTAAATCATACTTTTAGTAATTATTTTGATTAAAAGGTTATGGTATAACTATTTCGATGGTTTTCCATAAGTTAGTGGTCATTTCTAATTGTTCATACTTACATGAACTTTGTAATTGTGTGGGAGGGATGGTTATTTTGTAAAATAGTTTGCATTTTATTAAATGTAATTTTTTGCTAATTAATTTTCATAAAAAAGATGATATCAGGTGGGTAAGTTTTTTATAACATAATTTTATAGATAAATATTTTTCTGATTAATCACATCATTAAAATTAAATCGACATTTGGAACCAACTAATTTTATCTTTTTTCATATAGATCCTTTAATTTTATTATTACAATAAATATTTATATTAAATATAAATATTAAAATAATTATTAATATAAATATAATTTCTATTTATATTAATTAATTTTATATAACTATTTAATATTTAGTATTAATTATTTTTAAATTTATCTTAGTTATAAAATTAATGATTTCAATTTATTTAAAAATAGTATAAATAGTGAAATACATTTATTTTCAAATTTAAATATGTACAAATTCCAAAATAAAAACCATGTGAAAACTTTATTGCTTAACATACAACTATATTGTGTTATTTTTTACTTTAAAAATAATTAACATACAACTCTATTTTTTTTTTTTTTTTAATTATAATTTTTTAGAAATTATATTATGCTTTTAGCTTTCCATCTACAATATGCATATTTTTCATTTCATTTTCAAATTTAATAACCAACCTAACATAATTATTACGTTGCCATGATATATTTTTTTGCTTTAAAATATATATATATTATTCTCTTTAGCTTTCCATCTACCAAGATGCATATTATGCATTTCATTTTCAAATTTAATAACCAAACTAACATAATTATATCAATTATTACGTTGCCATGATTATAATTGCTTTGAGTGAGCTTTGTCTCGGAAGGCCCTAGTTAGGTAACTCGATAGCTTTGTCCTTACTTGCCCCCTTGAATAGGAAAAGGCTTAACTATTTGGATGATTATGTATTCAATTGAAAATATCTTAAGAATTTAGAGGGTAACCATCTCTCAAAGAAATCAATGATTCTATAAGGCCTTTATTGTAGTTTCAAGATATAACTATTTCAAAGATTAAAATGTTTCCCCTATACACTTAAGAATTTGGATCTTTCAAAGTTTAGTGATGTTCTTATATGAATCAAGTATTTGGCATATTCATATTAAAATGATTTCTTATATGTACCTTTTGTTGCGAGGCAAATGTTAAGAAAATTTAACTTCATTATTGGCTTGTAGGATTTTGTAAGGCCTTTAATCTAGTTTCATGATATTTTTATTTCAAAGGCTTAAATATTTGTGCTATCAAATTAAGAATTTGGATCTTTCAAAGTTTAGTGATTCTATGGAACAACTTTATATTTGGCTCTTTCAAAGTTCAGTGATTCTATGGAACAACTTTATGGAACAACCTTACATGGGTCAAATATTTGGAATATTTATATTAAAATGGTTTCTTATATGATCTTCAATACAAAGAAAGTAAAACAAAACAGGATGCAATGATTATGTACATCTATTTAAGTATTAATGAATCAGGGTATGTTATTTTTAAAATTTTAAAAATATAAGTGGTTGTATTTCTTTTTAGCATATGACATTGTTTTATTGTATTTCCACTTTATTATATTGTTTCAAAACTAATTTGAGGTTCTCAATTTATTATTATGAGTATGAAATATAAGTAAATTTTATAAAAATAAATATTATGAATTTAATATGTTTAAAAAGAAAGTATTCATAATTAATTTAACAAATAAATGATAATTTATAGATATGGTATCTTTTTATATTTACTTTTGAATGGTGTTTTCCAAATTGTCTTTAGACATGATTTTTGCAATGAAGGTAAGAATGATCAAATATGATTTGACATTATTATCTTTAGAGAGATAACATTTTTATCTCTAATTTAAGGGAATTCAAGCAAAAGTTCATATTTCTATAAACTAATCACTTTTTCATGTATATGTGGAGTTTGGGGTCCATATTTTAGATGGATATGTAATAGCCACGTTAAAGGACTTGTTATCACCATGTTGTGAAATCATATGTGGAAAAAGTAATATCTCGAGAACTAATTTTCGTAAGTCAATTTGGGACATACTCTCTTTTCACTTCAATAACATTCCAAATTCTAAGTATATTACACAACGTTTGGTCCATGATTGATTCTCATTCAAATTAAAATGAATACCATTGTATCCTCCAATGTTCTAGGACACTTTCTAGACAAGGATGCAAGTTTGGATAGTATACCAAGGTTTCTACTCTTCTTTAGTAGTTGGATATTGAAATAAAGAGATCCCCTCTAAAATTATTTCTTGATGTTCATCATATCACTAAGTATGAAGTTAATAAAGGTGTCCACGAGGAGATCTACAAAGCTTTCCAAATGACACATGGTTGGACCTAAACATATCTTTAATTTTTAGTTTGTTGTGAGCATATCATGATGTGGATATTGTGCTACTTGTTGACGGTGTTGTATAATGCCAACATGCAAGGGGGTCTCCCTAATGAAAAGTCCCAATTAGACTTCACACCATTTGGTATGGGATCTCCTCTAGAATAAAGGCTCAGTTGGCATGTCTTCTTAAAGATATGCCTTGGCCTCAATGTTCAACACAAGAGAGTTATACAGAGGTTATCAACAAGTGAGTATGCCTTGTGGTTGTTCAACTGCGGAAAGTATCAAGGTTGTTTTATCGAAAGGGGAGGGAAAAGTAAGGCTTTTAAAGACAAGTAATAGTACTAATCTAGAAAAGACACACAAGCATGACATATAGATGAACAGTTGGAAAACTAGCGAAGTATTTTACTTAGAAGTAATGATTGTTAAAACACATACAATACACCTTCAACAAGATAAGTACCAAAGGCACCGAAATAGTTCAATTTCCTTAGTACAAATGAAAACAACATACATCACAAACATTCAATGAATAGTCTTACAATATCTCTGAAATATGCATGAAAATGTGATGGCTCAACGAGCTTCTGAACTAAGAAAAAGTTCCAAGATATATCAAACAATGAACACCACTAGCCCCAATAGTGGAGCATTACAACAACCAATTGCTCCTCCAAAAGAACTATCATTCTCTCTAATGTCTGGTAGGAGGAACCAATGTGAAAATTATTTTACATGAGAAATGAGGGTGTAAATATAATAAATGGGTGATCCTTCACCTCCCTTGTGACTCTTGGACTACCCTCACGACTATTTGACTTCTCAACGACTTTTCGAAATACTACATGACTTTTCACATTACATCGATGACTCTTGGACTTCCACTTTCCATTATGTTTTCCAATATAGAATTTACATAATCCACAAAAAAATTTGGCACATGATGACTCATCACATAACATGACATGGCACTGATGATATGGAATTCATGTTGACATGGTAGTGTCAAGCCATTCTTTTCTACTATTTTTTTTTTGTCTTCTTGAAAGATGGACATGGTCTTCTTCTTCCCCCCTATCGCTTGAAAATAGGGAGTCTTCAATGTAAATTTGATGTCTAGTTGCTTCCATAAGTTGATGTCCATTTGTCTTCTATTTATTCATCAACTTGTTCTTACAACTTTGAAGGTGTCTTTTAGCAAGATCTCTTTCTTCATCCCCTTTATCATCATCCTATCATAACATGATAGAATACCTGCAACTGAAATCTACTCATGACAAGATGACATCAATTCGATAAAAACCCCTAGTCTAACATGATGCATGATAATCCATTAAATGAGCTGGAATTAGGTGATAGGCTGGGAATCCGGCTTAGGGATTATGCAGTTGCGCAACATAGGATGTCAGGGTTAAGAACTTAACCTTGAGACTGCACAATGTGTAGTTCAGGCAAGTCAGGGCTTGTCATCTGCATAGTTGAGGGACTCAAGAGGTCAGGATGAGGGCTTGAGGCTTGAGGTTTCCCACTGTGCATTTCTGAAGGGAAAGAGGCTAAGGGATTGTGTAGTTCAAGAGCTCAAGGTTGAGGCTTGTGCTTGAGATTGTGTAGAATTCATAAGAGACTAGCTTAAGGTAAGGACTATCTAGTTCTTGAGCTTAAGGTTAAGACTGAGCACTATGACCGCATATTGTGCAGTTCTGTGAGGCAGGAATTGTGCATTGCATAGTGCTAAGAGGAAAGGCTAAGGCATGAGGATTGAGACTGTGGAATGCAAATTTTAGGAGGGTTGGGTGATGACAGGTTCCTCTGTAGGAAAGTTTTCTAGATTTGATTAAGTGTGGGATTAATAGAGCCAAAGTGAATAGTGATGAAACTTGAGCATAATCACACACTTAGAATGCTTGATGACACAACATAAACCACCCTTAACACATGAAAAACATACTTTCCTCAATGCGATGACATTGCAATGACTTACCCCAAGTGCAGCACTAAAGATACACTTTGCGACAACACTTGTATGATAATGCTTGAAACTTAGGGAATGCGTGTGATATATGTATACATGGTAATAATGACTCATTAACACAAATATTATCTATTGAAACAAACCAAAACCACATATATGCGAAGTGCAATGCTTGCCTATGATAAAATATGACGCTTTGATTTTCTTCAAAAGGAACAATAATACTTAGAGAAAACATGTGTGATGACTCTTAATACTTTCAACAACAACATAAAAAGTTAAAGTAGGCTCAAAATTTTGGATGTTGGCCAAAATTTTGGAGGGTGTTATAGAAGTGAAAACACTCCACGGAACGCCAGTAAAATTCCAGCTTCTCTACCTTAGTTAATTCTTTCATGCAGTGTCTATTTCTTCAGAGAGTATTGATTCATCGTTCATATTACAATGGCTTCCCCACTTGCCCCATGCATAAAATAGCCTCCTTCATCCCTTTTCTTGGCTAAACAAAAACATAAGACCAAAAATATCACAATCTTTTGAAACAAGAAAGGGTAATGTAGTTCGTGAGCTTTAGATTTTCACAGTATAGTTTTGGTGTTGCTCCACTGCTAGCAAGCCTAGATAGTACCCTGATGAAGTCACTTCGAGAACACAAATATTGCTCTACTACTAGTGAGCCTAGACAATACCCCAACGAAGTTGCTTACTTCACCTCCCTGCGTAGGAAGCCTTTCTCTTCTTTCACCTTTATTTATTTATTTTATATAGGACTGTGCATCGACACTTATTCATTTCATGGCCGGAAGAGGGATCCCGACTTATTAAGAGAAAAAAAAGGTTGTCCCTTTAGAGAAGCATATATAAGACCTCTGATATTGGTTTTCTCATTTTTATTTTCTTCTTTTTCTCCTCTACTTGATCAAATAAGTGTTGAAAACACTAAAACATAAAGAACAAAGTGTTGGAAGAAGGATTCTAAAGTAGACATAGATAACGTTCCTTATGCAAGGATCATATTTTCCGTCAAAACATCATCAACTAAAATGTGTAACCAAGATGAAGAAGGAGGACTTAAGGTTAGTCAAATGTTGTAGTGTCACAAGAGTCTTTTCAATTCTTCCACACACATTGTAACAAGGAAACACACTTACACACGACAATTATTCTTAAGGAATGAACAAAACAAAATTAAAAACTTAACATGTCCAAATAGGAAAAAAAAATTATTTACATAGGGTTGGGAACAACCATATACTCTCATTGAAAATATTGTTTCAAATCTTGGACATTTACTAAAAGAGAGTTGGCCTTCCCGTATAAAGATTGAAGATGATAAGTGTGATGGCCAAACTTATCAATAAAAACAATAGTCTGATCCACAGGGGTTGGAACTTAGTGTGTTTCCCTTTATCCTCATGGGATTTGTCCCACTTCATGACAAGGTCACCCACACTCAATTCACTTTTCCCCATAGACCTTTTGTCAAACCATCTCTTGGTATGACTCTGGTGAAGAGAAAAATTTTCTTCTGCTTTCTTTCTTTATTCCTACAACTTAAGGAGGGTATCTATTCTACTTTGAACCAAAAGACTTGCTTTACCCTGCAATTCTTTTGAGAGTTGAAGGGAGGGAAAGTAGATGTTCAGAGGTAGGATGGTTTCTTTACCATACACCAAGAAGTAAGGAGAATTATTCATAGAAGGCTTAGGCATGACACGGTCAGCCCATAGGGCATTCACCAAAGTAGAATTCCAGTTCCTTTCTTCAGAGAAGGCAATATTTCTGATTAGGTGGATAATATTTTTATTAGTTTTCTTAGCAAGAACGTTTCCCCGTGGAAAATAATTAGATTAGTGTTTCAATACAATGTCGTTTTCCAATGCAAAATCACAAATTTTCAAACATGAAAATTGCGTTGCATTGTCAAAAAGAGGTGAAGTCGGAACACCGAACTTGGTAATGATATTCCGTTTGAGGAATCTAATGAATTCCTAATCATTCACTTGCTTGAGAGGAACCACTTCTTTCCACCACGTGAAGTAATCTATAGCAGTGAGAATATAACGATGTTTCTTCGATGAGTATGGAAATATCTCACTGATAAAATCTATGCCCCACTATTGGAATGGTTCTTCTACAATGATGGGTTGCAATGGGGTGGCTGACTTCTTTTCTCGGTTGGCACATCTCTGACAAACCAAACTCTTGTGGGCATAAGCGTGAGCACCTTTGTAAAGTGTGGGCCAATAAAAAATGGACAGCATAACTTTGTGTTTCATTGTATCACCAACTAAATGTCCTTCGGCTGGTCCATCATGGAGGTCATGTAGGACCTTTTTTGAATCTGGTGCTTCCAAGCATCTGAGCTAGAATCCATTGTATCACTTTTTGAAAAACACTCCATGTATCAGCTGGTAAGATAGAGATTTCAATCTGATTTCCCTCTTTTGTCTCATTGATAAGTGAGATGGAAAAGTATTGTTCTCAAGATGTTGCCGCACATCTACATACCAAGAGATTAGTGTGTTAGTGGGGTCAACACATTCAATATTGTACATTTCTATCTCGCGCTCCCATCTAGAAGAATCATCTTCTGGTGTGTTTGCTGCTTCAACTGCTAACCAGCAAAGGTCGAGGCCTTTGATGGTGTGAACTAGTTTGAACTCTAGATCGTACTCTTCTAATCCAGTCATCCAGTTCACCCTTCTTTCACCCATATCTTGTTGAACAAACAACAATATGACCACTAGGTGTGGCACAAAGATAACACAATGATTCTTTAGAAGGTAAGGTTGAAAGTGTTTTACCACCTCGTAGACTATGTGAGATTATTTATTGATGCAGGGATAGTTAATTTTAGGCCCTTGTAAAATGGCACTCATGAATGATATAGGAAGTTCATTATGTTGATCATATTTTTGCGTGAGAACGATGACAAGAGAAGAATAATAAGCAAAAGTGTAGAGCAAGAAATCTTTGTTGAAATCTAGACTGAGCAACATTGGGACTTCTATGATAGATTGATTTATATAGGATAATGGGTCCTTTTCCCTTTTATTCCAATTGTATATCACATCCTTCTTTACAATATCCTTAATTGGTTTAACAATTTATGCATAGTCAGAGATGAATTTGCAGAGGAAGCCAATTTTCCCCAAGAAGGATTACATGGATTTCTTTCTTACGGGGAAGGGACTCTGCATAATAGCTTTGACTCTTTTAGGGTCCACCTTAATCCCACTTTTTGCAATAATGTGACCTAAGAGATTCCTCTTGGACATTGCAAAAATGATCTTCCTGGGATTAAGAGATATCTCGTATTTATGACATCGTTCAAAAAATTGTTTCAAATGACTTAAGTGATTTGATCTTATTTTTGAAAAATCCATTACATCATGAAGGTAGACCAATACACTTTGACCAATCAAAACCTTGAATGTGATGTCCATCACACGTTGGAAATTTTCACCTATGTAAATCAATCCGAGTGAAATTATTTTGAAAGCAAATGTGCCCACTTAGTTCAAAAAGTTGTCTTATGTCTGTTAACTTCTGACAGTAGAACCTAGTTGTAGCCTAAAATATCGTCCAACAAGAAAAAAAAATTCTGACCCTGATATTGTTTGCATAATCTACTCCATTGACCGAACTAAGTAGTTATCTTTTTCTGAGGCACAATTAAGATTGCGTAAATCTACCCACAAGCGTATTTCCCCAGACTTCTTTCTCACAGGGACTAAATTTGAGACCCACATTGAATGTTGCAATTTAAAGATGATTTGAGCATCCAACAACTTCCGTAACTCTTTCTGAATTAGAGGCTCAAGCGTAGGATGAACTTTCTGCAACTTTTGTTGAAAAGCCTTAGTCCCTTCCTTGATTGGAATCATGTGATGGAATATTCATGTGCCATAAGTTTTGAGATCATCATATGTCCGTGCAAAAATAGCCCGGTATCGCTTAAAAAGAAAAATGAAAGCTTGTTGCTCTTGGGGTGTGCAACAAGTATCAACATTGAAATGCTTCAGATCTCGTTCCGTACTATTACAGGTCTATCTAGGCACATCACTCCCAACATTCAGATTAGTACTTTTAGGGCTCATCAAACCCTAATTTGGTTGTTACATGCCATAGAGAAGTCAACTCATTAAATTCCTCCTTCTATGAGAGTTTCATGGCTCGAAGCCCTCCTAAAAAGCCTCCTTGGGATACCAGCGTAGCCTATGCCTTGAGATAGTGTGTGCAGAGTAGGCAGGCCCACTATGGCCTGCACTGCAGTGCACTTAGGCCCTGTTTAGCCCGCATTGGGCGAGATTGAGCGAAATTTTCATAGGATTCTGGGAATATTCCTTCATTCTAGATGACTTTAGAAGGTTCCCATGTCTTATCTCCTCCTATGAGCTCGAAATTGGATAGGCTAATGATCCATTGACCTCCTATCCTCTCATCCCTTGCTCCATGGAAACTAACTCCAAGTTTGGAAGCCCATTCAATACCCTCATTTATGACAAAACCACCTCCATTTCCTATAGATTGAGCACTCATCATAGTGATCAAGGGGTTAGAATCTGAAGTTTGTAAGGAATTTCCTTTGGTTTTAGGATTGAGTTTACGTAAAGCAATGTTATGCTGTTGGAATGTTGAGCTTTCAATGTGGCGAGGGTTGAACTAAAGCTGGAGGAGTGGCACAGGATTGAACTGTATTGGGTGATACTCTTCCTTCTACATTAATAAAGAGCTTATTCATTTTCTCATATGATTTTTCATATCTGTGATCATTATTTGTTTCAATGTATTCGATTCCATTGTTTTATAGTTCATAGTTCATGTATGCTTTGATCATTTGTTGTTTCTGTTTCTCTTGATGCAGGTACGTTTTGAGCAGATTTAGTTCAACTGGGAGCGACGAGAGCGATTCAAAAGAGATTTAGGAAGCGAAAGACAAAAAGTAAGTTCCTCCATCTCATCTATCTTCTATAAGAAAAGGTTAAACTACTTTCATTCTATTGTTCTAGGTGTAGTCACCCACCTAGGAAAGATGTGTTTATTCGTAGATGCAAATTCCATGTAACAAATTGGTGACCATACTGGGGAATGACTATCATTCTTGCTGACTTACCCTCATCAAATTACACCCTAGTAGACTTTTCTTAAATTTATTGATCTTATTTCAGTCTCTCTGAAGTGTTTTTAGTCAAAAATTGTGCTTGAATGTCCCTTGAATTGACTCTCTGGCACAAATGTAGTCTTAGTCTTGACACAGTGCATTGTAGAGCAGTCCTTGCCTTAGAGATAGTGCATTGTAGTGCACTACCTCCCTCTTTGGCCTACGCTAATCCCCCTTAGGCTAAAAAACCCACCTTTGGTCTGATTTTTCCAGAGTTGCTTCTCTTAATGTTTGTTGAAAGATCAATGATGCTTGTGGTTCTGAAATCAACTTGTATTTCTCTTCCTAGCCCTACTTTGGCCTTGATTTTTTAGTGTTTCTTAAATGATTTCTTTGTCATTATCAATTCATTGTCAAAGTTAGCTTATAGTCGATTAATCTTTGTTGAAAAGAAAATGTCGTAAAGTCTTCATTTATTTCAAAAAGGAACTATCCTAAAGTCATCATTCTTGCAAAAGATTGATTGATTATATGTGCATTAGTTTCTTTTGTTCATATTAACATTAAGGGAATTGAAAAGAAAAAACTTGCATTATGCAATTAGAGGTTTTGTGTGTGCTTGTAGGAATAGTTTAGGGAAATTGCATTAGATGTGCTCTTTGTTCTTTGATTAAACATTTTGATTGCTCTATCCCTTGTAGTTAAGGTTTTCATTGTTCAAAATAAAATGAAAGAATGTTTCTCATTATAGTTGCATTCTAGTAATTTCAAAGACATCACACGGTGAACCTGAAAGACAAAATCTTAATCAAGATCAACTTAAAAGTTATCTCACTTAATCTAATGGATCATTGTCACCTAACGAATAACATTTAGAGGTTCTAGGCTAGAGACGCGTTCCAATGTTGTAAAACATAGCAGCTGCTGTTAATTGTCTACGATACATTCCGAGTGTGATACCTCATTCCACGTACATAAGTATATCGTAGCTCGTCCACGTACCTTCAGGTATATAGGGTGGTGTTATAGTATGAAAAGTATAAAGGAATGCTCTCACTGTGCAGTTTCACATTAGACAACGCTAACATGGATTGGGTCTCCACGTACTTTCGGGTATATATGGGAGGACTACATGAGGTTGCTATCCATCCTTAGGTAACTGAGTTGGCCACCTTGTACACTGTGATATGCCGAACACAACATTCGGGGAGATTGCCTACATGTATGTTAAGTCCTTGGTTTACTGAGGCAATATATTGCAGTTCACAGTTACTTGGTAATCCTTTAGCCTAGATTATCCCTCTTTTTTTTGGTATGTTATTTTGAATAAAATAAAATTAATGGACCATGGATAACATCCTCCACATCACTCCTTAGTTGATCTTAATTTGATACATATGGCAACAACTCCAGATTCCACCGATTAAGGAATTCCTTTTAATGGGAATCCTAGTCCTTTTCCTCCTTTTAGAAATATTGGTGCTCCATATATGGCTACATTATCCCTTCCGAGATTTACCATTCGCTTGCCAGTATGGTTTTTTTCAACCTCCTTTGAGTGATCTTTATCTCGAAAGGCCCTAGATAAGTAACTCGATAGCTTTGTCCCTACTTACCCCCTTGAATAGGAAAAGGCTTAACTATTTGGATGATTATGTATTCAATTGAAAACATCTTAAGAATTTAGAGGGTAACCATATCTCAAAGAAATGAATGATTCTATAAGGTATTTATTGTAGTTTCAAGATATCAGACAATGAACACCACTAGCCTCAATAGTGAAGCATTAGAGCAAAAACTTGCTCCTCCAAAAGAACTATCTTTCTCTCTAATGCCTGGTAGGAGAAGCCAACGTGAAAATTATTTTACATGAAAAATGAGGGTGTAAATATAATAAATGGATGATCCTTCATCTCCCTTATGACTCTTGGCTACCCTCATGATTGTTTGACTTCTCAACGACTTTTCAAATTCCTACATGACTTTTCACATTACATCAATGACTCTTGGACTTCCACTTTCCATTACATTTTCCAATATAGAATTTACATAATCCACAAAACGTTTTGGCACATGATGACTCATCACATATCATGACATGACACTGATGACATGGAATTCATGCTGACATGGTAGTGTCAAGCCATTCTTTTCTACTATTTTTTTTTCTTCTTGAAAGATGGACATGGTCTTCTTCTTCCTCCTTATGGCTTGAAAATAAGGAGTCTTCAATGCAAAATTTGATCTCCAGCTACTTCCATAATTTGGTGTCCCTTTGTCTTTTATTTATTCATCAACTTGTTCTTGTAGCTCTGAAGGTGTCTTCTAGCAAGATCTCCTTCTTCATCCCCTTTATCATCATCCTATCATAACATGATAAAATACTTGCAACTGAAATCTACTCATGACAAGACGACATCAATCAGATAAAACCCCCAAGTCTAAAATTATGCATGATAATCCATTAAATGAGTTGGCATTAGGTGATAGGCTAGGAATCAGGCTTAGGGATTATGCAGTTGCGCAACATAGGATGTCAGGGTCAAGAACTGAACCTTGAGACTGCACGATGTGCAGTTCAGGTAGGTCAGGGCTTGTCATCTGCACAGTTGAGGGACTCAAGAGGTCAGGATGAGGGCTTGACACTTGATGTTTCCCACTGTGTAGTTCTAGAGGGAATGAGGCTAAGGGATTGCGTAGTTCAAGAGCTCAAGGTTGAGGCTTTTGCTTGAGATTGTGCAATACACAGAAGAGACTAGCTTAAGGTAAGGACTACGCAGTTCTTGAGGAAGGAACCATGCATTGCATAGTGCTAAGAGGAAAGGCTAAGGCATGAGGATTGATACTATGCAATGAAAAGTTTCGAAGGGTTGGGTGATGCCAGGTTCCTCCTTCAGAAAGTTTTCTAGATTTGACTAAGTGTGGGATCAATGGAACCAAAGTGAATAGTGATGAAACTTGAGTATGATGACACACTTATAATGCTTTATGACACAACATAAACCACTGATAACACATGGAAAACATGCTTTCCTCAATGCGATGACATTGCAATGACTTACCCCAAGTGCAACACTAAAGATACACTTTGCGACGACACTTGTATGATAATGCTTGAAACTTAGGGAATGAGTGCGATATATGTATACATGGTAAGAATGACTCATTAACACAAATATTATACCTTGAAACAAACCAAAACCACATATATGTGAAGTGCAGTGCTTGCCTATGCTAAAAGATGACGCTTTGATTTTCTTCAAAAGGAACAAGAATACTTAGAGAAAACATGTGTGATGACTCTTAATACTTTCGATGACAACATAAAAGTTAAAGTAGGCTCAAAATTTTGGATGTTGGCCAAAATTTTGGAGGGTGTTATAGAAGTGAAAACACTCCGTGAAACGCTGGTAAAATTTCGGCTTCTCTACCTTGGTTAATTCTTTCGTGTAGTGTATATTTCTTTAGGGAGTATTGATTCATCGTTCATATTAGCATGGCTTCCCCACCTACCCCATGCATAAAAATTACCCCCTTCATCCATTTTCTTGGCTAAACAAAAACATAAGACCAAAAATATCACAATGTTTTGAAACAAGAAAGGGTAATGTAGTTCGTGAGCTTTAGATTTTTAGAGTATAGTTTTGGTGTTGCTCCATTGTCCGCAGGCCTAGATAGTACCCTGGCGAAGTCACTTTGGGAATGCAAACATTTCTCTACTACTAGTGAGACTAGACAATACCCCGACGGAGTTGCTTGCTTCACCTCCCCTGCATAGGAAGCCTTTCTCTTCTTTCACCTTTATTTATTTATTTTATATATGATTGTGCATCGACACTTATTCATTTGATGGCTGAAAGAGGGATCCCGACTTATTAAGAGAAAAAAAGGTTGTCCCTTTAGAGAAGCATATATAAGACCTCTGATATCGGTTTTCTCATTTATATTTCCTGCTTGTTCTCCTCTAATTGATCAGATAAGTGTTGAAAACACTAAAACATAAAGAACTGAGTGTTGCAAGAAGGCTTCTAGAGTAGACATAGATAACGTTCCTTATGCAAGGATCATATTTTTCGTGAGAACATCATCAACTAAAAGGTGTAACCAAGACGAAGAAGGAGGACTTAAGGTTAGCCAAATGTTGTAATGTCATAGGACTCTTTTCAATTCCACTGCACACATTGGAACAAGGAAACACACTTACACATGACAATTATTCATAAGGAACGAACAGGAACAAAATGAAAAACTGAACATGATCAAACAAGAAATAATATATGTACTTAGGGTAGGGAACAACCCTATACTCTCATTGAAAATACTTTTTCAAATCTTGGCCATTTACCGAAAGAGAGTTGGTCTTCCTGTCTAAAGATTGGAGATTATATGTGTGATGGCCAAGCTTATCAATAACAACATATAGTCTGATCCACAGGGGTTGGTGTTATAGCTCCAAATCTCACCAGTATGGTTTGTGATGCTTCAGCCATGGCCTAGGGCAACCCCTCCTTCCATACCTGGTCATATATCTAAAAAACAGTGTTTTATTCCCTGTACGCGACATTGCCCTGAGTTAAACGCGTGTATACGCGGGTTCTACATACCCAACCCGCGTATATGTATTAAAACACTTAAAAAAATATAAAACTCCTTATTTCGGGCGGAGATCGCGAGTTTTACCTGCTGATCACCTGTTAGTGCCCGTGGCCTCAACTGTTCCCAACCAATT
>APFE030557590.1:19483-46017 GCA_000404065.3 Pinus taeda | reverse complement strand
GAAACGCTCTTTTCTTTGTGTTAATGATATTTATATGTGAAGTTCATACTTGAATAGATGCTTATAAGTTTGTAACTAACTCATCTTTTCATATAACATAAAGATCATTTTATGTAAAATCTTGTCCATATACTGTTGTAGTTTGTGGAATTGTGGTTTTTACAGGACCAAGGAGCGGAAGGGACGTGAAGAAGGGTTTGCACCCTTGAGTAACTACCCAAACGTAGGACATCAGGTATGCCCCTCTCACCCTAGAGGTAGTTATTTATAGCATAAACGATTGTGTGTGTGTGTGTTTCTTAACTTAGATAATTTTCCGTCTGCTAAGGTTTCACCCAAGAACCTTAGGGGATAATTTCCCGCAACAGTTGGAATTTACTGTGTTTCCTCTTATCCTTGTGCGATTTGTCCCACTTCATGACAAGGCCATCCACACTGAATTCACTTTTCCCCGTAGACCTTTTATCAAACCATCTCTTGATATGACTCTGGTTAAGAGAATTTTTTTCTTTTTCTTTCTTTCTTTATTCCTGCAACTTAAGGAGGGTGTCTATTCTACTTTGAACCAAAATACTTGCTTTACCCTACGATTCTTTTGAGAGTTGAAGGGGGGGGAAGTAGATGTTCGGAGGTAGGATGGTTATTTTACCATACACCAAGAAGTAAGGAGAAGTATTTAGAGGACGCTTAAGAGTGACATGGTCAGCCCATAGGGAATTCACCAAAGTATAATGCCAGTTCCTTTGTTGAGAGGATGATATTTCTGATTAGGCGGATAATATTTTTATTAGTTGGCTCAGCAAGACCATTCCCCCTGGAAAATAATTAGATGAGTGTTTCAATACAATGTCATTTTCCAATGCAAAATCACAAAGCTTCAAAGATGAAAATTGTGTTGCATTGTCAAAAACATTTGAAGTCGGAACATCGAACCTGGTAATGATATTTTGTTTGAGGAATCTAATGAATTCCTAATCATTCACTTGCTTTAGGGGAACCACTTCTTTCCACCACATGAAGTAATATATAGCAGTGATAATATAACGGTGTTGCTTTGATGAGTGTGGAAATATCTCACCGATAACATCTATGCCCCATTGTTGGAATGGTTCTTCTACAACGATGGGTTGCAATGGGGTGGCTGACTTCTTTTCTCAGTTGGCACATCTCTGATGAACTAGACACTTGCGAGCATAAGCGTGAGCATCTTTGAAAAGTGTGGGCTTTTAAAAAATGCACCGCATAACTTTGTGTATCATAGTATCACCAACTAAATGTCCTCCAGCTGGTCCATCATGGAGGTCATGTGGGACCTTTTATGAATCTGGTACTTCCAAGCATCTGAGAAAGACTTCATTGTGCCACTTTCTGAAAAACACTCCATGTATCAGCTGGTAAGATAGAGATTTCAATCTAATTTCCCTCTTTTGTCTTGTTGATAAGTGAGAAGGAAAAGTATTGTTCTCAAGATACTGTTGCACGTCTACATACCAAGAGATTAGTGTGTCAGTGGGGTCAACACATTTGATATTGTACATTTCAATCTCGTACTGCCATCTAGAAGAATCATCTTCTGGTGCATTTACTGCTTCAATTGCCAGTCAGCAAAGGCCATGGCCTTTGATGTTGTGAACTTGTTTGAACTCTAGATCGTACTCTTGTAATCCAGTCATCCAATTCACCCTTTTTTCACCTAGCTCTTGTTGAATGAACAACGATATGACTGCTAGGTGTGGCACAAAGATAACACAATGATTCCTTAGAAGGTCAGGTTGAAAGTGTTTTACCACCTTGTAGACTATGTGAGATTATTTATTGATGCAAGGATGGTTAAGTTTAGGACCTTGTAAGATGGGACTCATGAATGATATAGGAAATTCATTATGTTGATCATATTTTTGTGTGAGAATGATGATAAGAGAAGAATAATAAGCAAAAGTGTAGAGCAAGAAATCTTTGCTGAAATATGGAATGAACAAAACCGGGACTTATATGATATATTGATTTATACGGGATAATGTGTCCTTTTCCCTTTTATCCCAATTGTATATCACATCCTTCTTTACAATCTCCTTAATTGGTTTAACAATTTGTGCGTAGTCAAAGATGAATTTGCAGAGGAAGTTAATTTTCCCCAAGAAGGATTTCATAGATTTCTTGCTCATGGGGAAGGGACTCTGCATAATAGCTTTGACCCTTTTACGGTCCACCTTAATCCCAAAATCAACATGTGATGAATTAACTTAATCATAATCTCACTAGATATACGTTGGTTTCCTTAAAGACAGTTGCATGCACGTGCAAGTTCCCTTCACTAAAGTAGCGTATATAAATTTGATTATGAAATGAAAACCTTTTTTATTTGATAATACTGATTCACCCCCCCCTGCCCCCCCGTCAGTATTATTTCAAATAATTGGTATCGGAGCAAGTCCTTTGGTAGAAGCTTGATCACTTGAAGGAGATCCATAGACACAATGGGAAAGAAGCTAAAGAAGAAAGCACCTCAGAAGAAGAAGACATCTCAAAGGAACAATGGCAACAAGAGAGACAATTGGCCATTAGGTGGAAGCAAGTATTTAGATTCAAAATCACCTCAGATCGAAGATGAACAAGCAAAAGAAGTATCGGGGACAAATTGTTAGTCTTCTGGTGATACTTTTCTCTGTTCATGCAATGTTGAAGATATTGAAAGTGATAATGAAATAAATATAGAGGTAGATGTTAAAGACTCAAAGATAAAATTAGAGATCAACAAGATCTATTTAACAAAAGGGAGTGTGCCTTCAAAGAATAAGTTACCAGATTAAAAGGTCAGTTGGAGGAAGGAAACAAAGTAAGGAAGCAGTACAAGGAAAAGGAAGATCAATGTCAAAAGATACAAGATGAAGTGGCATCATTAAGAAATGAAGTAAATGAAAAGAGTACAATAATCAAGAGACTTAAATATAGATCCAGTTACTACGAAAGTCTTGAAGATGAGATCGTCTCTCTAAAGAATGAAGAACTACCTCAAGCAGATGAAGAACAAGAAAATGAGATTCTCAAAATAATGCAACAAATGGAAGAAGGTAGAAAATCTAGAGAAATCATGAAGAAGCGATATCTAGAAAAGGAAGAGAAATATCAGGTTGAAGTAAATATCTTAAAAGGTAAATTAGAAGAAAAGGATAAACTGTTACGATTTCAAGATAGTACTAAGATTTTGGATAATATTCTTAGTATTCGAAAGGTCTCTTACCATCAAAATTGGTCTTGGTTTTCATGAAACTATGGAAGGTGAATCTAGCTCACAAGATGAGGCAACCAGGAGATAAGAGGTCAACCCCATCAACAACCAAGGAAAGAAAGTATTCAAAGAAAATCATTTACTCCTAACTATGGAAGTGATAATCAACTCTTTCCTATGATGAATAATGTTAAATGTTTTAGATGTCATAATTTTGGATATGTTACAGCCAGATGTAGAAGAAGAATGGTTCAAGCAAATAAATATCACACAGAAAGATCATAAGCTTCCAGGTACTTTAAGGGATATTGTTTTTCTTGCAATATGTTTGGTCACAATGCCATTGACTGCTATAGAGGGAATGTGAAACATATAATATGTTATGCTTGTAACAAGTTTGGGCATATAGCAAAAGAATGCAAGAGAACGTTTTGACCAACATACCAAAAGGAGAAAACACGATCACACTCCAAGGTATGGAAGAAGAAGGAAGTACAGTTAGAAAGATGTGGCATAGCTTAGTATACAGACATAATAGACTTAGGGGGAGCTGAAAGTGTGAAACTTTAGTATTCCAATTCTCATACGTAGTTATCATAAATACAAGTCACATATATACGTGAGTTAGAAGTTGCACAGTTGCGTATATGTTGTTTTGTTGAAGAAGCAGTGGGACAGACTTAGGAAAAGGGGTTTGATATGGTTCAGTCATCTATCAATTATCTTTTATGTTCTGATTGATAATGACTACAGTCTACTGATGATATGTAGAAGTGATATTGGCCCTCATAAGTTCTTAAAAACTAGATGAATAACCGGTTGATGATGATGCCTTGATGATTCTTACTAACAAATGCAATGATTAGATCTAACAGTGAACAATCGGCACAAGTTCAGGGGGAGCATATGCTTCTAATAATGCATTGTTGGCATTATATTAGAAGACCTTGGCACATGATGATACTTATACTGCTTGATTCACATAGTTTTTTTTATTCAAACGACTCTTTTGATGATGGACATATACAGGTTGTTGATCTTGATGTTGCTGACAGATGCTTATGGTGCAGATCATTTATGGTGTATGATAGTTGTTGATGACTATCATGGTCTTGTTTAGATCATTGTTATTTGTTATAAATGTCATGTATATCATTTGATGTAAAGGTCATGTAAAAACATATGATGTATTTTGTAACCCCACTATGCATGGGAAGGATGATGTAATAATTGCAAATTTTTATTCATGTATGAACATTTGGTATATCCCCACTTGGTTGGGTCATTGATGTATGTATGAGTCATTGGTGATAGGTAGGTCATACTCACATATTTGAGTTATAGATTCATGTTATTCTATCTCTGCAAACTTTGCATGTGCTCAGGGGGAGCATGGACAACATAGTGCATCACTAAGGGGGAGAATATCTTGGTCCACTCTTTTCCCTTGATGTTAAATGGGGAGAGTATCTTGGTGTTATTTGATGTATCTAATAGGTTATACAGATTTCTGTAATAAACACCAATATGGTTGCCATCAAGTCCAAAGGGGGAGATTGTTGGCACTATGATACAGGTGTTGTCCTTGATGGCAACTCACATATATGATGAATGATGGTAGTTTAAAGTGCAACAGGTTAAAACAAAGGATTACAGATCAAACTCCAGAGATTGAAGAAAGAGAATGGTTTAAAAAGTATATGTTGGTTCACCTTGTCCAAGTAGCATATACATGTGGGTTCATAGAACAAAAGGAGTGTATATGTATGCACACACTTTCACAGAAGGAAAAGCACACATGGCATGGAAAATTAAGGAGAATGAATACTAGGGGTTCCTACCAGGGTATTGAACCATGGTAATGAGCGTGGCAAAGAATCTTGATACCATCAAAGAATAGTAGCAGCATAACTATGGTTTTGGTCCGAGGTATTGAAAAAGGATCTAAGTATATAAGAAGGAGAAGATCCAAGGGCTAGGTGTGCAAGTGAAAGGGTTTCTCAAGAATACTTCTATCTGAAGTATATTTTATGTTGTTGGGGCTATGATTATGATATAATCTGAAATAACATGTGCACCTTGAATTCAATGTTGGATCAGGATCATGAGACCTGAAATGACTTATCATTGAATGATCTAATATTGATTGGGCTAGATCTACTTTCTTACACATGTTTTATTCTTTAAATGTCATGATCTTGGTATGTCTGAAATCTGGAATAGCAACAAAGTTGTAAGTTAGTATTTGCAGATCTATACACTAGTTCACCTTGATGAAGGCACGTATTCACACTGGTTCGAAGCTTCCAAGTAGTATATACAAAAGAAAAACATGTTATTTAGAAATGACTGATCTATATTATTACTATTGTTTTTCAATGGTGTCTTCTTAGATCTGAAAGTAGAACTGAATGCATAAGGAGATTGAGTCTAATTGATTGATTGATTAAGTGAGAAGGGTGATCTTTGTTGTTGACTATCTAGATTTTTTAATTTGATAGTAGATGTTCATAATATTACTGGTTGGTACAGATTTGATTCAGAAGTTTTTATGATTCAATAGTTTTGGAGGTATACGCATTTTTGGTTAAAGGAAGTAGCATATACACGTAGGTTGGGTTCATTAAAGTAGCGTATGCATTCTGATGTATGATTTTTGAGGTTGCAACTGGTTCTGAATGATGATGCAGGTTTCTAGGTTCAACACAATGTTCTGGTGATAGTGATTTGACTTTTTAGATTGACTAATTATTGGTTGATGTGGTTATTATTATAGAGTTTGAGCTTCAAAGTTTTTGATGGGTCTAGTGTGAAAATTTGATGAAACAAGGCCTTCATGTTATGTTTTTGTGTACCAGGAGTATCCAATATGAAAATTTATGAAACAAGGTCCCTGAAGGAAGAGAGAAGATCATAGATTTTTGTAGGCTGATGCCTACGTATTGGTAAACATATCAGCTAGTACAAGAGCTAGGGGGTTGGAGCTCCCTTCCTGTAACAGTTGGAGATTTTTGTAGGCGAGCACCTATGTACTAATAAACATATCAGCTAGTATAAGATCTAGAGGTTGTAGCTCCCTTCTAGTAGAAGCTAGAGAATGAGAGAAGGTTGTAGTCTTCTGTAGGTGGGTGCCTGCATACTGATATGAGTCTGCGCTAGTATAAGATTATAAATATGTTTTTCTTATATTAAAATAAGTCAAAGATGACAACAGCAGGTGGTTTTTCTCTCGCATTAGGTTTCCACCTTAAATCTTGGTGTTCATGTGTGTTTCTTATGTGTGCTGGTTTTGCTGTTGTTATGTATTTTTGAGGTTGAGGGAGTAAACACATAGGAAAACATCAAAACCGCTTTGGAAGTTGGGATCTAGCCTTTTGCTCCAAAGTTGCCATAAATGTTTTCATAAGACAATCTTCATGAAATTTGACTTTAAGCTTACTGATGTGCATATGAAACCTCAATAAATGTACAACAACATCATCTCCTTTTTTATCTTTAAACAATGGAAGATAAGTTAACTAATCACTACTGGGCATGGAATTTGGAAAACTTGGAATTCTTGATCTGTCCATAGGAGCATACCTGTGTTGTATTCTTGAACTCATTTTGAAAACAATAAATAATGAAATGGAGTCGCCATAAGTGCTTTACAATTCTGGATTCTTTGATAAGGGAGTCATCATGCAAACTTTGAGCTCCAGATTCTTGAAACATGGAGTCATCAGGTGAATGATACAACCTTCTTGTGTCTGATCATTGTTCACCATCAGTAATCAGATTTGGAACTTGATATGATTTTCTTAGGAACATGAAATGTTCAGAGTCCCCAGTATGGTCGCCACTATGTTGTCATTCTGTATTTTTGAGGTTGAGGGAGTAAACACATAGGACAACATCAAAACCACTTTGGAAGCTAGGATCTAGCCTTGCCAACTTTAGAGAGGGATCTCTCTGTTTAATTTAGCTTTGTTTTAATGTAATTTTTAGGCTAGCTATGATTGTACTTGTTTGTTTTGTTTGATTTGTTTGGTTGATTTGAGTGTTATAATTTCATTGGGCTATGGAGTCTATAAACTAAATTGGAGTTTGTTCATCAATTTTTAAAGGAGTTCTCATAGGGAAGGCTAGGTGCAGTAAATGGATCTTTTCATAGTTTAAATGGATGGTGGAAAGGAAAAAGGGTAAGGTTTCAGTAGAGAACAAAGAGAAATTAAGAATTCTTTATCATGACTTCAGAGGAAAACATTAAAATTAACGACAGCCAAAATAGGGCACTCTTGATAACGAATCCTATTTATCATAGTTTCTATTGATTAATTCAGATTTAGAAAAGCAGAGGAAAGAAATAACAATGTTCAAACAGATAAAGAAAAGAAACACATCAACATTCAAGACACTACATGAATCCTGTAAAAGGTCCCTGTATTATTGATGCTCCAATACTTCAAATTACAATATGCAATTTTCTAAGTTTGATGAATGGGGTGTATGGAGAGTATGTGGACAAAGTTGTTATTCTCTTATTGGGTAATAATATTATCTACTACAAAATGGAGGAGCATGAGCATCATTTGAGGTTGGTACTACAAGGTGAATGAATGAAGATGGGTTACACTTTTGGGCCAAATGTTGCAATGAAATTTCAAAATTTTATTCTTTTATAGAATTGAAGCCCTCAAAATTCATATAAGTGTTGTGAATTTTGATTCAAAGTAAAAAAACAATTTGTGGAAAATTATGTTGTTGTCCCAAAGATAATTTTTGCAAAAAAAATTAGTGTCATATAATCTGTCAAATTTTCATTAAATGAAATGCTTATCCTTGCAAATTATCACACATCTTAATAGGTGTGCATGTGTTCACATAGAATAACTTAGTCTAGAATGTACAATTTTTAAAAATATGTCAATGAGCATGATATACAGAGAGAGAGCTAAGTTGTGCATATTAAAACTTTACTTTCTTATGCAAAATTATATTTTTTTATTATTTTTCGAAGTTGGCAAATTAATATTTGAATTGCATTATTGAGACACATGTGCTCATGTAAGAATTTATTCTACTATTTAAATAAATTAAAAAACCAAGAGTAACCTTTTGAAGAGGACTCGAAAATTAATATAGTGGTATTTTTTTAAGTATATTTTATGTTATTAATTTTTCATTCAACCCCTTTGAAACTATCCAAAAAAAATTCAAACATAATGTTTAAAAGAAAATAGATGAAAAATATCATATGAATTTGAAAATGCCAAACTCATATGCCATTGGATAGAGGATTTATTCATGAATCCAACATGATCAACTTTGCCACCTAAGGACAAATATTTCTTAAGTGCAGTAGGCTACAAAATGGTGTTGCAAAGAAATCTGCAAAAGGGGAGCTAAAACTGTGTTTTTTTAGGCTCTCGACAACTCAATCGAGTGTTTAAGGTGAAAACTCAAATAGATCAATCAAAGGTTTAAGAATCTCTCAATAGATCCCTTAACTTGGTTAAACAATGGCTCTATCAAGCTTTAAGGCTCAATCTAGCCACCTTTTTTAATTTTGCGCCCAGGGTGTATTGGTGGGAAATTTTAAAAAAATGGCTCGATCAAACCCCTAACCTCAGGTTACATAGGAGCTCAATCTAGGGTTTTTTTTTTAATGCTCGGTGTAGAAATCTTTAAGCCCTAAAATAACTCAATCATGGGCCTAAAGATTGCTCGATCGAGTGCTTAAAAGGGCTTGATCAAGCTGCTCTTTTCACCCACAATGCACCCTTTGTAATATCCCTCCCCTTAATAATAAATAATAAATAATACAAATAATAAATAATACAAAAATAAATAATTAATAACATAAATAATAATAAATAAATCACTCAATAATAAAAATAATAAATCATAAATGTTAAATAATAAATGATATTAAAAATATATACAAGAAAATAAATAAAAATAAAAATAGTAATAACCATACTAAAGCTCTAAATAAGAATAAATAGAAATAAAACAAGAAAACTATCAAAAAGAAGAAAATAAAACAAGAAAGCTAAAAATCAAAAGAGAAGTAAAGAAATAAAACAAGAAAGCAAAAGAAAGTTGCATGTAGACACATGGAGTGTGTGCATGTGGTTCCCTTTCCAATGTTTGTTCTATTTAATAGATGGTGAGGAAGATGAGAGGCATTCCTGCATTCCATCATTCCAAGATTCTATCTTTTATTCTCTTGGGAGAATGGTGTTCTAAGACTTAGGAGTCACTGGCAGTAGTACATTGATTGAGGGCTCGAGGCTGGCCAGTTGTACCAAATACTTGCGCAATTGAGCCTATGGTTGGGTGAAGAGTCGTCCCCAAAACCTTCTTGCGGTAAGCCTACTTCTACCACATGTAAGCATAGGTAAGCATTATTCATAGTTTGAATTTAGTTAATTAATTACATGTTTATTTGACTAGGTAAGTGCCACTCTAATTTAAATTTAATGTTAATAAGTTAATTAGATATTTATTTTGGGTGTTCTGTTGTACAAAGCAAGTTCACTTAGGGCAGGCAATATTAATACCTATATTATATATAATATAGTATATATATAATATATATATATATATATATAAATATTATATATAATTATATATATATTCTGTTAACTCGACTTGTTTTGAAAGTTACAGAATCATTACTTCCAGGAGGCCACATACTTTTACAAACCCTTGCTATACATGTTCCTGCCAATTTTTTTTTTGATGAACTTGTGGTAATATAATAATTATTCTAGTAGAAGGTTTGCTTTCGTTTTGGCCATCACCACGTAAATTAATGCGTTTGAATATCTGTTTATGGGAAGGATCACGGTCAATCCAGAGAGAATGTTGTGTTTCAATTTATTTCGTTGCTGATAATAATAAAAAATTGCTTCTGTTGTTCCCCTTACTTATATATTCCCGATTTGTTGCAATTGCAGAAGCTACCCTAGATTTATGTGATTGTTTCGATTTTGTATGTTATTTGTATATTATCCTTCATATAGTTTCTGGTAGGTTTGGCAATGTTTCTTTTTATTATTGTTGGGTTTTGCAGAATTTTGGGCATTGTTTTTGAAAAATAAAGTTCATGCATAGCCCTTCCTGGACAGTGGCACTGTTTCATTCTGTTTGCTGCTGGACGAGAGGACTATGAAGGAGATGAGAACAGATAGCATGCATTTCCCTAGTGCCCTTTGGAAGGCTTAAAATTTTCAAAATCTATAAGTAGGAACTATTAAACAACATATAAATGGGCTTAAAGCACATAGAAATAGGCGTTAATCAGTGAGAAATATGTTGGAATAGTAGGTTAACCAGGTTCATTATACTTTGGATGTTTTATCATTGAATATGATGAAATAGGATAGTCAAATTTACTTTCAATTCGATGATTGATTTGACATTCGATTAGTTGAGTAGTTTGGTGAAGAAATTTTGTTTCCATTTTGATAATAGAATAGCATTATGTGGATAGAATTCAACATGAGGAAAGTAAAAGTGGCATCCTTATAGAGCTCGCCTAAAACAGTAAGACACGATAAGATCATATAGATGTTTTGCTGGCTGTTTTTGAGGCCATGGCTAAACATGTTTAGTTTTGTGAAATTATAGGCTTTTGTGAGTGGAATTTTGGTTTCTGAAAAATCTATTCGTATCTAATTTATGTAAACAGGATTATATTTATTGTACTTTGGAGAATGGAATTTTTTTTTGGGATATACGTTAGTAAATGTCTAAAAAATGATAAAGTTATTAGTTTTAGTTATTGAGACTGTAAAGTTGTTTTAATGCAATTTACTCCAATCTTTGTAGAAATTTATTGTACAACTGACATGGTATTGTTGGTGATTATTTCAAAGTGCTTATACACTACTGTAGGTTGAAGATTAGTGAATTAAACAACAGAAAGCTCGAGTGATAGTGAATTAAATGACAGAATTTTAGAGTGATTCTTTTAGTGCTGGTTAGTGTCGACTGGTCCATTCCACGAATACTTGGAATGATTCATTTAAGAGATTATATTTAATTTTTAATTTTTATTTAATGGCAATTTTTTTTAAATCTATATTAATTTACCTAACTTTATTACCTTTGTTTTGATTTTGAAAAATAAATTTATTTTCATGTTTTAAAAGTGTAAAATATTAGATTTATGAATTGACAAAAAAAAATTGTGTATATGCCATTCATATTTTACTAATTGCAAAAAAAATTGATTAACCTGCAATTTACCATCAAATAATTGGGAACTCACATTGGTGGATGTTCAGATATTTATCCTCCAAGTTTGAATGCTGAGTACCTCCAACATTTCAGATAAATTTGTGATTCCACTTTGTGTCTGCTTTTTTCAATCTTTTCCAGCTCCTCACCCCACCTCCACCTCTAGGCTTTTACACAAATATCCAATTCCTAAATTTATTGCAATATAATTATAAAAATTATAGGTGCTAATTGAGAATCGTCTCATGGTTTTGTTAATTTACTGTTTTGTAAGTATAATAGATTATATAATTGGAGATAATGGATAATTTTTTTCAAAAAGTTTTTAATTTTCAATATCTATGAGTTGTAGGTGAGTCAAAAATTTTATAATCAATTATTGTGTCTATAGGATCAATAAATCCCATTGCTATATAATTATGAATGAGACCTATTGTGATATATCTTAGCATGAGCAGACATGAGCTTCATCTAATTAAAAAAGTTATGTTATTGCAGAGAAAACACTTCCTAATTAAAGTCATGCACAAAAGCATATATTTAAGTGAAAATATTATGGACTATTTCAATTGTTTTCAGATATTTTTCAAATCAACTAAACCAATACAAAATAATGATTGTAATCACGTATAGAGAGAACACTTACTGATTTCAATTTTTATACAAAATATTATTGATTATTTAAAAATAATTCAAAACATTTAATGATGTAACAGACTTAGTATAAAAGAATGGCAAGGCACATCAGAGATATGTCTCTTCTTTTACCATAGGCAGATTGACCCAAGGGGTAAATCTTCTGGCTAAAATATATCCAAGCTTCTGATAATTTTTATACGGTGAATCGGAATTAATCTCTTGAAAATATAATTTTAAAAGGCTTGGGCCAGAGCACTCTGCATGTCTAATCTTTGCCCGTGGTGGCTTACCAGCATTCTGCTGCCCCTATTGCCTAGATGTTCCGAGAAAATAATTCCAATTACGTATTCTTGTTTTTTAGGTGTTATAATTGTAAATTTAGGTGTCATAATTAATTTTAGTCTGGTTTTGGTCAATGGTGTTATAATTATTTTTAGTTTAGTTATGGTTGTTGGAAAAATCACCGTACCTTTATGGAATCTGTAATTTCCACTCTGGGGATCCTAGTTACTGGTTTGGAACATTTACCAACACCTGCAGGTTTTGATGTAAAGGAAAACCTCTTCATTAGTGTATAGGGAAGGTAATTCTAAGAGAAATTAGATTGTAATAATGTTTTTAGACATTACTTAAAATATTTAGCCTTTTAATCTACCTAATTTTATAGTTTTTCTAACATGGTAGAGCTAGTGGTTTGAGATCCAACTTGTTTACAAAAGGTTTGGTGGTTCTCTGTTATACATGCCCTTGACAAGTCAAATTTGCTTTATATACTAACTCAAGGCTTTGACTTACATATTAAATTTAGGATTAAAATTGTAGACTACTATCATATGTTCCAAGCAAAATCTGGTGGCCATGGACAACCATAATTATGGAGTATGGGTACAATCGCTGGGAGACTTTTGGATACTAATATCTGGCAGTGGACGAAATTATCAGGCTATGGGGATTTACCACCACCTCATGATTTTGTTGTTGGTACAGTTGTGGGTAACCGAAGGATTGTTATGCACAGAGGATGGGATGGCACGAAATGGCTTTCTGACGTTTATATTTGGATACAATGTCACTTGAATGAATGTAGTTGCCTATTACAAGGTCATCACCACCACCTCTTTGTGGCCATACAGATACTATGGCTGAGAAATGCCTTCTTATTTTGGCTAAAATGTATTGTAATTTAAGGGATTTAATATGGTGTTGCCTTTGCGGGTGCGCTTGCAGGCAGGCCATATAATTAATAAAATTATTTTATTTTGTGTTTTGGGGATGGATAACCTTCCCAATCATCCGATCCGGTTTTGGGTTGAGTGGCAATGTCTCTTCTTGTTCTAGTGTGGAATATTTCTTTGGTGGTTTGATTTTCTTAAATTTCCTTAGAGTAATAATTTAATAGCCATAAGAATCATTTAACATAAGTAATGATTGCCTAGACATACACTTAAAACACAAAATTTCAATTTATCTTTATCCTTAAAAGTCATCAATCTGTAGATTTAATATGTGATTTTTCTTTCAAAATTCAAATACCTTCTTAACACAATAATGCCACCAATATTCTTAAGCTTTAGTCATTCGAATTTGGATTTTACATTGAGACAATTCTCTAAGTTTTATTATGACATCATTATTACCTTCTAACTCATGTTTTCCATGGTTTTATACTACAAAATTTGTGATTGTTGATAATTTATGGTTTAATTATTTTAATTTATGGTTTAAGTATTGTGATTGTTAATGATTTATGAGAGAGATATATCTTATTAAACCCATAAACTCTAATAATAAGGATAACTTATTAACCTTATTAGACTTTGATAATAATTATTATTGAGTAAAACCACTATCTCAATTTTTTTGAGTTGCTTGTGCTTGCATAGCTCTCTCCATTACAACCATATAACAAAGTGAAATTATAAATGAGTCACATAAATTAAGATATAGATTTATTATGACTCATTGATTCATTGGAAAAGTATATAATCTTCTAATATTGATGGTGATAATCTACCCATAATTGACGATGTATAATTCTTTGAAAGATCACACTATTGATATGGTATACTGGCATGTTTTTGTAACAAATCTTTAATGCTGGTGTAACTACTCACCACCGGTTCATTTTACAACACAGTTTACATAGCACCTGAAGTAACTGGATAATTGAAGTTCAAATTGTCACCAATTAAAGTGCTCTAAAATAGTAAAATCTGTTTTAATTCACAATGGATAAACTCTAATATCTGTTCATTATTTATTGTGCAATTTCCATTCAGATTACATGTATTTGCTCATTTACTACTCATACCATTTGTATATTAAATATCATCAAGCTACCATTGAAGTCCCCTTCCTTCTTGAGTGAATCAGTTGGGTTTGCAGTATATATATATAAGCCACATGATGGTATATTTTAGTCTCAGTGGCAAATCATACAGATTTGGATTTCAATTCAGATGTTGAGTATAATGGTACATGAGGTTTCATGATTCAAGGTTAATTGCATATAGTGGATAAAGTTGTCGATGGAGAAATGGAAAAGAGAAACTTGCAATTTTTTAAAAAGGATGATAATTAATGATAATTCTTGTGATTGTGGCCAACTTGGATCAGATGTTTAAGGTGGTAGAGAAGAAGTATCACAACAGGGGTAAGAAATCAGTAAGAAGAAACAACCTATTTTAGAACATAATGGAAGAGTTTTCACTAGAAGGTCTATCTAAGGATGATGCACATAAAGAAGAAATATTGGCAATCAACTAGTGAAGTGGAAAAATCATGGAGGACATTTTTTTTAGGAACCTGGAAGCTATGATAAATAGAATGATTGGAGAAGATAATTTGTGTGTATAACAACATCTATAACATTGGGAGAGCCACAATGTAAGGTTATTCCATAGAGGACTAACTATATGAATGAATTATGGATAACAAGACGCATGATCAGGAGATTTTATTATGTTGATGTCTTAAAAGAGGGAAAGATAAGTGGATTAAGCCAGTAGACATGGAATTTGTAGGAAATAAAATTTAGGAGAATTCTTAAATGAAATGTGTTGCATATTGCGAAATTAAGACTAGGAGAAAAAATATAAGAATATCTCGTAGGAGGAAATGAAGGGATGTTCTATCAAGAAGAAATTTCTTCTAAAGGTATTGATGAGTGGAGCGAGAAACATGATTGCATAAAAAAAAAAAAAGTTGTTTCCACATGACACCACACATTTAAAAATTTTCATGGACAATGATGATAGTAGTATTTCCAATTGTTTCAAAATCTAAAGATACAAGAATCTCTTGTCCAACTTGCAGAATGGTGAATTTACAATAAAACAATCAAATGGTATTGAGATAGGAACTTGACGAGATAAGAAATATTTTTGGTGGATAAAAATGATAATTGTTAAGTGAAATAAGTATAAGTCAACATGAATCAACAAACCCTCATACCAGTAAATTAAGCATGATAAAACAATGGAATCATGATGACCTAGTGTCTTCATATAGCGATATTGGAATCGATAAGCCAAAGGGTAAATGGATGCAAAACCAAGGGATTTTAATTTTGAGATAATGATGGTATAACTAGTAATATCTTAAGAAATGAGTTTCACCATAATTTCCTCGAGAGATTAAGACTCAAGATGATAAGGCTCATGCGAAATTTAACGATGTACTAGATAATTATATGATGGTGTAAATGATCAACTTCCTAGTTGAGAGTTTTGTTTCTCGGCATATGATCGGGTTGCTCCGGAGGCGTTCGCCCTGATGGCCTAGGGTTCACAGACTGACCTGCGCCCCTCAGGCTCCCGCCTGGCAGCTCTGCTGCTAGGCTTGCTCTCAACATCCCTCCTGGGCCTCCTCGCGCCTCCTGCTTCTCTCTGGGCCTCCTTCTCAGTCCCCGCTCTGGGGCTCTTCCCTGCAGTCTCCGCCCCCTCCTGCACAGTCTGCGCCTTAGCTCCTCAATGGCTGGGATCGATCCCCCACCCCCAGATCCGAAAGACTATGAGAAACTGTTCGCATCCCTTATCCCAGAGAACACAGCATCAAGAATCCATCCATTTGCGACTAAGTTCGTCAAGAAACTCGATGAAATACCTGAAGTTTCCCTTCCCCCTTCCCTCCCGAGGAAGGCAGCAATTTCTCTAGCTGAAAGAGGTCTGGTAGGCCAATTCACTGGACTCTGGCCCTCTCCCAGATCAGTTCAAAAATGGGTGGAACACAACTGGAACGCGATTATACAAGGAAAAATAGGAATCAGATTCTGTGGAAGGGGATTTTACACCTTTTTGTTCGAATCAAAATAGGACAGGAATCTCATCTTTAGAAACGGTCCCTATTTTATGGACTCGAGAGGCCTCTATCTGAATAGATGGTCTCCTGATTTTGATCCGGAAATGGACATCCCAAACGCAGTCCCGGTTTGGGTCCGTCTTCCTCATCTGCCGCTCCACTACTGGGGAGATGAATCAGTTAAGGCCATTGGGAATGCAGTCGTCAAATACATAGATAGATCTGAACCAAAGGAGAACATGCATGCTTGTGCGAGGATATGCGTCAAAGTAGACCTAGGGAAAGGTCTGCCGGAAGCTATCAAGATCAAGGTGGATCAATGGACACACATCCAATAGGTAGATTACGAGAAGCTACCCTTCAAGTGCAAGGTATGTCACGAGTATGGGCATTTTGCAAATAGATGTAGCAAGTTAAAAACAAATGAATCTGATGGAAATGTCGAAAATTCTGAAGGCTCATGGGAACAAGTTAAAAAGAAAAAATCTAATCCCTCTCTCGGCCCAAGCTCCAAGGCCCTCCCGGATCCTTCTGCTCCTTCCCACCCTTCCAGTTCAGCCCCCCCCTTCCCCTCATCCTCCAACCCTTTTGAATCTCTGTCAGCCGTAGATCCCATTTCTCCCCCCTCATCCCCCCGAGACACTGCACTTGCAGTCATCACCTCCCTCTCTCAACCTCCGTCCTCCCCTCCTCCAACCGTGGATCAAATACTCACCAGAAACAAAATGAAAGAGACTACCCTTACTTATGACCCTCCTAGAAAAGCAGGCAGGAAGTCAAACAAAGAAATCAGGGATGAAACAGCAGCGAAAGAAATGGCCACTGGAACTCAGCAACCAATGGACACATATCTAGACAAGCAAAAAGGAAGTGGGGAAAAGACAAAAGAGAAGAGCGGGACTCACACAAAAACTGGTAAATGATGATTCTGGTCTCTTGGAATTGCAGGGGGATGGGCTCCTCCCTAAAAGTAAATGCAGTCCAGGATCTAATCAACCAGGAGCAGCCAGATCTCCTCCTCATCCAGGAGACCAAAATATCTGACCAAGACTTCCAAAACCACATCAAAAGAAGAAAAAGATACACAGGTATAGCAATAAGTGCAGCAGGCGCATCAGGAGGCATAGGAACTATATGGAACAAAAATAAATGGGACCTTACCAATCAAAAATCTTGCAATTGGTGGGTAAGAACAGACCTTAAAAACAAAGTCTCAAAAGAGGAATACACTATCTACAACATTTATGCCCCAAATCACTATCGGGACAAAGCAATATGCTGGGATTTAATAACTTCAGATCTTCAATTAGCTCAAGATAGGAATATTTTCTTGGGAGGAGACCTGAACAGAATAAGGAAAGCTGATGAAAAACTAGGAGGGAACTTCTTCGCAGACCCCTCAAGAGACTCTCTGGAAACACTAATTCAGGCTCACAATCTAATTGATATCCCTCCTCATAACGGGAAGTATACGTGGAGTAACAAAAGAACTGGCATCAACAACATTAAAGAGAGGTTAGACAGAATTCTTGTTCATGAAAGAATAGTAGCAGGCTTTCCCTCAATCAAAAGCAAAATTATTCAAGCCTCTGCCTCAGACCATAAGCCCATGGTTCTGACACTGGACAAGGGAAGAAATTTGGGGCCTCTCCCCTTCAAATATAATAAATCTTGGGATTACAAAGAAGACTTTTGAAAACTTGTTCAAGAACAGTGGGCAAAGGAATTCGTTGGTTCTTCCCACTATACATGGGAAACCAAACTAAAGTCTCTCAGAACAACCATCAAGCAGTGGGCAAGAGATAATGCAGCAGTGGAAAACAAAAAACGATTGGATCTCCATAAACAGTTAGAACTATGGAATCAGGAAGAAGAGAACATACAATATATAGAGGAGGATCAAACTCAAGAAAACGAAATGTACAGGGAATTATACAGGCAAAATAGAATGGAGAAAGAAGAACAACGGCAGAAATCAAGGTGTCTCTGGCTCAGGGTTGGAGACAAAAATACCTGATTCTTCCATAACATTTTAAAGCTCAGACGTGCTAGAAATCAAATCGACAAAATTTCAGCAGAGGGGAAAGAGATCAGCGATCAAGAAGGAATCAAAGAGGCAGCTTATAGACATTTTCAATCCCTATATCAGCAGACCCTCAATCTCCGAATAACACGGATTTCCTTAGGCCAATTGAGAAGAAAATCACTAATTGGAAAAACAAAGAACTGGACCAAGATGTCTCAGAGGAGGAAATTAGGTTGGCGGCTTTCAGCATGTAGCAAGACAAGGCTCCGAGACCAAATGGTTTCATTGTGGCCTTCTACAGAAACCATTGGGACACAATAAAAAAAGATTATGTAACGATGGTGAAAAATGTCTTCCAAAAGCACAAGATGGGGAACAACACAAAATCCTCTCACCTTGCCCTCATCCTCAAGGACCTAAACCCCCTCTCCTTTGATCGTTTCCATCCTATCTCTTTGTGCAATGTCTCCTACAAGATAGTCACCAAAATCCTAGCTAACAGACTTTAAAAACTCCTCCCTTACCTCATCTCAGAGAACCAAGGTGGATTTGTTCCTCGTAGACAAATCACGGATAATGTCATTTTGATACAAGAAGCAATCCATAGTAGCATCAGCAGGAAGGAAATAGGCATGATCATCAAATTAGATATGGCTAATGCCTTTGACAGGGTTAACCATCATTTCTTGAGAGAAGTTCTCAGAAAATTTGGGATCTCCAAAAAAATTATTAGCATCATCATGGAGTGTATCTCTCACCCCTGGACCGCTCCTCTGATCAATGGTAGACCGAGCAGTTACTTCAGAAGCTCTAGGGGTTTGAGGCAAGGCTGCCCTCTCTCTAGTTTCTTATACATCATAATGGAGGAAACTTCGAGCATCCATCTAGAAAATCTACGCAAGAAAAAGGAGATTACAGGAATCAGTATAGAAAGAGGGATCAAAGAAATCAATCATTCACTTTTTGTGGATGACACTCTTCTAATCGAGGGAGCTTCAAGCTTGATGGCAAAAAGATTCAAGAAAATCCTGGGCACAATTCTAACGGCATCAGGAGGAAAGATAAACAACAAAAAATGTAAGATATACACTTGGAATGTATCCTTGCAAATCATGCAAAGAATCTCCTCGATCTTGGACATACCGGTGCAAAGAAATTGGAGCTATCTCTCTTACTTGGGTCTGCCCCTAGCAAAAGAAACAGTCAAGTCAGAAATTTGGGTAAAGCATATAGAAAAAATGAAAGGAAAGCTTCAAAGCTGGGGGATGTCTTAGCTTAATTTGGCAGGTAGAACTACCCTCATCAAGGCTATTCTTTCCACCCTTCCCATCTACCAGTATGTTGTAACCTTAGCTCCTACAAGCACCCACAAACATATGGAAATAATTATGCGAAGCTTCGTGTGGCAGGGAGGGAGACAAGATTCAAAAAAATCCAGCCTCGTCAGATGGGATCAAGTTATTCTTCCATTTGAAAAAGGAGGCCTAGATATCAAAATTCCAAGCCTCTCCAATAAAGCTATTGGATTCAAACTAATATGGAGAATGCTTATAGGAAAAGGCTCCTGGTGGGTGGAGGTTATCAAAAGGAAGTATCTCAATGGCCTGAATTCTAATGTCCTCTCTGAAACAATGGTGGAAAGACCGTGCACTCCTGTTTGGAAGCTCATCAAAAAAGTCCTCCCTCAATTTAGAAATCATGTTTCAAAAGTGCCTAGCAACGGAAAGGAGATAAATATTTGGTCTGATAGAATCATGGGGGCAAAGCCAAGGAACCTAATCCAGAATTTCAGACCCCTCCAAACATGGATGGAAGAAAAAAACATGAACTCTCTATACGACATCTCCTTATGGGATTACAACAGCTGGCATGATTGGAAGGGCCTCTCTCCCCCAAATGATCTCAGGACCTCTGGACTGACCTTAAGATATCCCTCTCAGGATTTGCTCCCACAAACAAAATGGCAGATGATAGGTATGTCTGGGACCCTAGTGGAGGAAAATTCACAGTCAAAGAGGGATACAAACTCCTACAGGACACCACCATAACAATCAAATGGAACCTATACAAAGTAGTCTGGAAATCTGAGTGCCTGCCAAAGATCAAGTTCTTCAACTTGACCCTTCTCAAAGGTAAGATTCTCACTGCCGAGAACCTCAAAAAAAGAGGCATTCTTGGCCCCTCAATTTGATGTTTTTGTCGAGCTGAGGAGGAAAGCAGCCATCACCTCTTCTTTGAATGCCCCTTTGCCCAAAGCTGCTGGAAGCACATTATCAGTCCCCTGAGTATAGGACCAGCTCACCTCTTTACCAAAAAATTGGGAGAAATGCTATCCTTACTCTAAGAAAAATAAGCTCTCCATTATCCATCTGTGGAAATGCATCCCCTCAACGCTCAGCTGGAAAATTTGGCTCGCCCGAAATAACTGCATCTTTAAAAACGAGAAGCCTAATCTAGCCCGCACATTGGCAAAAACTACAACCCTTATCTCTGAGACAATAAGCGCCAATTGTGTGTCTCAACCAGATCGAACTAGTTGGCACAAAACTGAGATCGACTGGTTCAACAAATTCTGCCTCAGTTTTGACAAAAGCAAACTCCCCCTCTACAAAGCAGACAAGAGAAGGAATAACTGGAAGCTCAGAGGCACCAAGGAGGAAGTAAACCAATGGATTCTAGATCAAAAGCGACCCACCCTCCAGTTCGATGGAGCCTCTAAAAATAACCCAGGGAAAGCTGGGGCAGGGGGAGTCATAAGGGATCAACATGGCAAAGTCCTGATAACATACGAATGGGCCTGAGTAAAATGTCCAATAACAAGGCCGAGGCTTACAGCCTCCTATTAGGCACAACCATCCTGAAGCAAATGAGCATACAAAGCCCAATCATCCTGGGAGACTCGGCTATTTTAATTGCAGCCATGGCAACCGGGGGCGAGTTCAAAAAAATGGCCCTCAGCAACCTCAAGCTTCGGATCATAGACAACATCAGCAACTTGGGGGGCACCACCTTCAAACACGTCATGCGGGCAAATAACTCAAAAGCTGACTACTACGCCAACAGGGCAACTAGCAGGCCTACTGGACAAGTCAGAGAAAATGATAATACTTATGATAAGCCAATCCCGTAACCTGCTCTACCATACTCCAAACTCTCAGAACTTCGGTCACCCCAGTGATCATATCCCTCTTCCTGCCACCTTCCCTAAGATTATCAAATCGTCGGTAGCCCTCACCTCCTGTGTCATGATCCCCTCAATATCTTGAAGTATGCAACCGGCGTATTCCCTGCTAATCTGATCAGGTACGAGCTCATGCATCACCAGAACCTCACCGCCATCTCCAAGCAGAAGTTAGGAAAAAATCGCATTGAAATCTCCTCTGTCTGCAAAAAAATCCATGATCTGATCTCAAGATCAGCCAAATCCCTGTGCATCCTTCACCTGAACCACTTGACCAGCTCCTCTCCCTTCTTTATAAACAGCAGAGACCCCCTCTCTTCGCACAGGTCTAATAGTGCTAAGGAGTGTCCCCCTTCAGTCTACCTCCGGAGTGGCATAGTTGCAGAGGTTGCCTTTCGATCGGCTGGGACAGGAGGTCGTCCTCACTTCTCTGTGGTAATCTCTATTTTCTTCAGGTTCTGGTTTTTTCTAGTTACTAACCAGTGCATTGTCTATCTGATCCAGCGCTCAACTACATCAGTTTTCTCCTACTCCCCGGAAGCTCACGACTTTCAGTTCCTTTCCCCTCTTCTAGTCTCCCTCACTATAGTATCCGCCCCTCCTCAGAACAGCGCACTCGCCCAGTTCTCCCCCCTTCCTCATTCCCTTCTCTTCTCTGTCCTTTGCTCCTCCTGTTTCTTCCCTCTGCAGCAACTCTACAAAGTAATAACCAAGGAAGATCCTGAAATGGCAGAGCAAAAGGAAGATCGTGACCCAGCTGTGAACCCCTTGGAGCGAGTCATTACCAACAGTAACTACACCTTGTGTAAAGCCCACTGCTTCATGATAGCAATATTTGTAAAACACTTCAACGAATTCAAGGAGGAATTCCAAGCTGACAGTATATAAAAAAGAAAAAAATTGGAGAAACCAAAAGCAAAGATAGAGGGTCTCAAGGAAAAATGCAACCATATGGAGGAAGCAATTGCACACATCAAAACAATAACCCAGAGCATGCAAGCAGAGGCCTCGACAAGGGCCAGTGCAAGAAAGGAACTTCAGCCCGATGACTCTGTCAACGAGCAATAGTTTCATGATCTATGTCTTGTAAATTTTGTCTGTTAGTAGGCTCGTTTGTTCAGCAATATCACCGTTATCTTTTTCAAACTGTTCTCTGCAAGCTTACCAACAAGGATCAAGGGTTTGCGTACCCATTTTGGATCCTTCCCTCTCTGTTTTACCTACCATATGTAAAAGGACTTGTTCCATGAAGTTTTTATAATATATAAGTAACCAATTTCGTTAAAAAAAAAAACTTCCTAGTTGAAAGAAGTGATGATTGAAAAGTAATTGACAACTTGATGAAACTGTATTGACGATGTTTCATGATATGATGATTCTTATAGTGATAATGTATCCATATGATGATAGCAATATGAATAGGTATTATGACATTATGTCAAGGTATATCGACATATTCATTTACTACATGATGATAGGTATTTAATGTTCAATACTCATGATGGATATGATATTTATAACATGGCATAAGAATTATGATGCTATAATATGAGCTTTATTGACATGTGGTTCACTTATTATGTGAAGTCATGATATGTCTTTGATGCAAATACGTTGATGATCTAACTTATGATGGTATTTCATGAGGTGAAGCATGTGATAGTTGCGTACAAATTGATGGCATACATGAGCATAAAGTTCGTTATTATTCATAATGTTGTGATTAACATTGATGAATGTTCTCATGATGACATGCAAGACTTGGCATGTGGATTATTTTCTATGATACTATGATGGTATGGTTAATGCATTGGTTGCATGTTGAGGTGTGATGATTCACAGAACTCCACAAATGGGCCGAGAAGGCCGGTTTATTTGATGATCTCGTGCGAGCCCATACACATGAGGGAGAATAAGTAACGTCATATGGGCTGGGGACAAAACTCAATCAACACTACATATGCCAGTGGTTCCTTTGTCTTGTGTATAACTCTTGATGGATAGCTCTTGAAGTGCTATGGGACCATCTTGAGGAGGCCAAGTTCCTGATGTTCTAGGCTAAGTGCCTGTTATTGGATTGGGATGTCGAAGTCTGGAAGGTTTGTGAAGGACTTCGATGCCTAGAGCTGTGCACCGTAGTAGTTGTGGAGGGAGTGGGCCAGCCTTGCGAGATGCCCAGGATCATTGAGTACCAAACCAGATGTCTGCCTTGGGGCAGATGAGGTCTGAGTCAGGTGCGAGCCTTGGGGCCAGCCTTGGACTAGGATACAGACCGGGTCAAGCTTATGCCTGGTGTCGAAAGTGGGAAAAAGGACAAAGATTCCTTGAGATTTCATGGGGTGTTGGGGACTTTCGATGCCTGCTGGTTATACTAGTTTAGCAAAGGGTGTTGGCAACATGAAGTAAATAAAATAATAAATAATAAATAATTCAACTTAACTTTGGGACGAAGTTCCTTAAAGTGGGAGAGTATATAATATCCCTCCCCTTAATAATAAATAATAATAATAATAAAATAATACAAAAATAATAATTAATAATAATAATAATAAATAAATCACTTAATAACTAATAATAATGATATTAAATATTATACAAGAAATAATAAAATAAAAATAGTAATACCATACTAAAGCTCTAATAAGAATAAATAGAAATAAACAAGAAAACTATCAAAAAGAAGAAAATAAAACAAGAAAGCTAAAAATCAAAAGAAAAGTAAAGAAATAAAACAAGAAAGCAAAAGAAAGTTGCATGTAGACACATGGAGTGTGCACATGTGGTTCCCCTTCCAATGTTTGTTCTATTTAATAGATAGTGAGGAAGATGAGAGGCATTCCTGTATTCCATCATTCTGAGATTCTATCTTTCATTCTCTTGGGAGAATGGTGTTCTAAGACTTAGGAGTCACTGGCAGTAGTATGTTGATTGAGGGCTTGGGGGTGGCCAGTTGTAGCAAATCCTTGCGCAATTGAGCCTATGGTTGGGTGGAGAGTCGTCCCCAAAACCTTGTTGTGGTAAGCCTACTTCTACCACAGGTAAGCACTATTCATAGTTTAAATTTAGTTAATTAATTACATGTTTATTTGGCTAGGTAAGTGCCACTCTTATTTAAATTTAATGTTAATAAGTTAATTAGATATTTATTTTGGGTTGTTACATGTGGTATCGGAGCAAGTTTCAACCCTTAGGGCCTATGGGCATCTTTAAAAAAAATATATATATATATATGTTAACTTGACTTGTTTTGAAAGTTACAAAATCGTTACTTCCAGGAGGCCACATACTTTTACAAACCCTCGCTATACACGTTTCTGCCATTTTTTTTATGAGCTTGTGGTATTATAATAATTATTCTAGTAGAAGGTTTTCTTTCGTTTTGGCTGTCACCATGTAAATTAATGTGTTTGAATATCTGTTTATGGGCGGGATCACGGTCAATCCAAAGAGAGTGTTGTGTTTCAATTTATTTTGCTGCTGATAAAAAAAAATTGTTTCCGTTGTTCCACTTAGTTATATATTCCCAATTTGTTGCAATTGCAGAAGCTACCCTAGATTTATGTGATTGTTTTGATTTTGTAAGTGCCACCCTAATTTAAATTTAATGTTAATAAGTAAATTAGATATTTATTTTGGGTTGTTACACCCTCGCTTGCCAAAAAGTGTAACCTATCTCCATGCATAGACTCTACAAGGCATATAAAGAGCACCAAATTCCAAGTTGGTCAAGTTCGCTTTCAATTAGAGGAAAACCCATTGTTCAGGCTACATTGTCTTAGACGATGACATAACAATGGATCTAGAGAAGATTGAGGAAAGAAAAGGATGGCCTAGACCGAATAAAGTTTTATGAAACATCATTTATGGGTTTATCTAGATACCCCATGAGATTCATTAAAGGTTTCTGAAGTATTGTATGTCTAATCACTTCACTACAAAAGAAAGTAATACAATTTGAATGGATTGCAAAGTGTGAAGAAAGTTTCCAACACTAAGGAATTATTAACTAGTACACCTATTCTAAATATTGTAGATTCACATCAGAATTTTGTTATGTGCATAGATGCAAGTAAGGAAGTATTTAGTGGAGTCCTTACCCAAAATGGGCATGTCATTTATTATGATCAAAGGTAGACCAAAGAGAATGAAAGAAACTATGCTACCCATGAGTTATATCTTATAGCTTTTGTTCATGTCTTGAATAGTGGAATAATTTATATATCAATGTAATGAGGGCTCTAACTTCAAAATGAGAACTCTAGCCCAAAAAACTCATATTTTTGTGTAAAAACATGGAAAAATGCCCTGAAATTGAAAAGTGGTGATGTTGCATCACCCAATTTCTTTTCGGGTTAAAATTCCAACATCTTTTAGCCATGACATTAAAAATTGAAAGCATGATAATGGAAAACCTTAAAATTCCAACAATTTTCAAACATGGTGTTAAAGAACAAATAACATGACTTCATAAAACCTTAAAATTATGACATTTTTCAACCATGGAATTAAAATCAAATATCACGAGTAGGAAAAAAAACCTTGAAATTTCAACATTTTTCAGCCATGGAATTATAAAATAAATATTATGACTAATAAAACCCTAAAAATCAACGCTTAAATCAAAGAGAAATTCTACCAAGTGCAATTTTTTTAGTGCTAAAAAAGTGGTTTTATTGAAATTTTAGCCTCAGACAATTTGACACATTTTCAATGAAACACTAAAATTGCAATAATTTTAACTATGGCTTATAGAGTATACACAAAATCTGATAATAAAAAATAAAAATAACATAAAAAACAATAACAACAACAACAAACAAACCTTATTAAAAAATAATATAATGCAAAAAAAACTAAAAATATGATATCTTTTACAAATTAATTAATTAAAAAAAATTCCAAACTTAAAAAAATAATTACAACCATCATTT
>APFE030557590.1:0-18837 GCA_000404065.3 Pinus taeda | reverse complement strand
TTAGGGAGAGCCATATTACACATCGCCCTTCTCCACTGCCCATGCACATAATTAAATGACTTGTTGGAGCCACTAGAGGAAGCCTCTATCTATATATATATACGCTTTAGGAAAAGGAGTTGGGGAAAGACATGTTGGGCATCGCCCTTCTCCACTGCCCATGCACATAATTAAATGACTTGTGGGGAGCAATGTGGGGCATCATCCTCCCTAACTCCCTACATACGTAATGCTTTATCTTTATTTGTGTTTATTTTAACTTTTCTAACTTATTTTTAAATATATTCTATTTTTAATTTTATTATTATTATTGTTTTGTCGTGGTTATTTTTATAATTTACGTTTTTTTATTAATTTTATGAATATTTAAGTATTTTATAATATTATATATAATATATAGATATATATATAAATATTATTTGTAATGTTTTATTAATTTATATTAATGTTTTATTTTTTTATTTTAATCTTATTTGATTTTTTTTATATTTTTTGGAATTTTAAGTTAAAATTGTTATTTTTATATTTTATTTTTTTTTCTTCAAAAAAATTAATTATTGTTGTTTATTGTTGTTAAGTTAATTTTCAATATATTTTTAGAATGAAAAGTGGAATTTTCTAAATTTTTATTTTTAAAATTGGGTTTTTTCCATTATATTATATGTAAATTTTTTTAACCATTTTTTCAATGTAATATTATTAAAAAGTAATTTATAATTAAACAAAAAATTATGTATAATGCCACTTTTAGATTTACACTCGATTTTATGGTTTTTTTTGTTTTCGATGATATCAATGTCAAGGTTGTAACGTTAATTAATTGGTAAATTTTAACCCAATTATTATTATTATATTATTATTTTATTTTTATTTTTTTTTAACAGGAATGAGTATTTTGATGTATTGAAAATTTGTCTTTGGCAGCAAGTACATCAGGATTTACTTTGCTTTTGCTCACAAGATTCTAAAAAGGCTAAAAACAAACCTCCTCCCAATAAGAAAAGGGGGGTAAAGGTCCAAAACTAAATCTTTGAATGTTTATTCCTACCACTTCATAGGAGCGGTAGTATATTCTAACAGATTGCTTACATAAGAAAATGTAGAAACAAAACATTTCTATAAATAGCTAGAAGATTGCTCACCACTGGAACCATGGGATGCACGAAAGAGTTCATGACCGAAGTCCTTTCTTTTGTGATCTTTCTTGCTTCATGTTATTGGTGGGGAAGAATGTTGGTTTTTAAGCACATCTAAATAGGAATTCTTCTCGACCACCTTTCCAGTTTCTTCATCTTTCAATGCAGGAGGATCGTTTGGAGAAAACTTTTCCACCACAGAAGTTTTATTTGGAGAGTCTTGATTTGGGCTTTCTTCATCTTTCAAATCAAGAGGGACCTTTGAAACAAGAGAAGAGACCTAATCTGGTATTAGCTATTCCGCTTGGACCTCAAGACTCTCACCTTTTGCCTAAGGAACATTCAGAACTTAAAAACTATTGTTAGAAAGGTGTTGATATGAAGATTCAGTCTTACGTGTTTGTTGCTTCCTACTTCTATGCTTCTTATGTTTCCTTTAGCTGAAACGAATTCTTGCTTATTTCCCCCATGCTCTTCTTTAGGAGGAGGCAATGGATTTGGAGAAATTCGAGAGACTAAAGCTTTTGGATAGTTTTTTGCAAAGTTTCCATACTCATTACACAAATTACACTTAAAATGAACCTTTTCATAATCCGGAGCCTAGAGGTAAGACCAATCATCAAAATTTAGCTAAATCGCCTCACAGAGGCCTTTCGAGTAATCCATTTCCATATAAATTTTGGTACATGAAAATATGTTCCAATGTTCCATGTCACTAGCAATAAATCGACCCAGTTTATTTCTTATAACCTTAAAAATGCCTTTACCCTTGCAAAGAAAAAGGAGAAATGACAATCTAAGCCACATGGGTGTAGATGAAATTTCCATCATGGGATTAAATTCCATAATTCAATGTGCGAGAAACAAACCTTCGGTACCCATAAAATAAGAACCCGACTTATAGATTTGGTCTCTATCTTTCCAATTTTAAAAAAGAAATGGATAATACCCATTTAAAAAATAACAAATGCCTAAGGGTTCATGATTTTCCCAATTGACAGAACCCGAATCTACAACAACTTCATAACTTAGCCACAAGACAATAAACATTCCTAGTAACCATTTTTCCTTTAGGGCTTACATGTTCTATTTCACTGGGGAAGAAAACCTTAGATACAAATAAGGGATTGATTTTTCCTTCTTCAAGAATTTGTTGGGGCACTCATTGTGCATTGAACACAGAAAACACAACAACCTCTTGAAATCCCTTAATGGTTTCCCATGAGAAATGCTAGAGAATAAACAGCTACAATAAGCCTTCTCGTCTTACCCCTGCACTAGTAACCCAATGAAAAATTGCACAATAGATGGCAATGACACACAAATAACACTCAAACCCATATATCGATGGTACATAGTCTTGCACTGAGAATATCACAATGATGAGTGTTCTACAACGTAGCAGTCTCATAGAGATCCATCGTGTAATTCATATATTGATTTTAACCCCAAAAATAAAATAAGAAGTTAGAAAATTTTGAAAAACATTTAAAAAATAATATAAATGAAAAATAGAAAGGTAAACGAACTTTAATGAGTTTTATAGGTTTTGATTGTATAAATTAGGTTGTAGATTTGCAATTTCTCATGAAGTTTTAATCAAAATCACAAGACACAAACCTACACTACTTCTGTGCGAACATTATTACACAATTTAGAACAAAAATTTCAAACATGCAAGAAGAAATAACACACATGCAACAAGTATTTTTATCTGGGGAAAGAAACCTGCTAAAAACTTTGAAGGCTCTTGCATTAATCAAATGAAATATAGATATTTTACAGTTTCTCTGCTCAACTGAGCTCACCCTACAAGTCCACAACCTATCTCTCTACTCATTGAAGGCCTCTGACCCAAACTTAGTCAAATACTGCCTCATGTTGATCTCCTATTTCCTTGCATTGTTCTATGAGGAATTATCCCCTATTATTTAGGAAAATCCCTCATTTGAATTGTGTAGTTCCTTTAGGATGATCATCTAACTGCATGCAACACTTGTACACTCAAGACTAGTCTATAATTGATGTTACACTGCCTTGGAATCTCCACCTCAATTGGGTAAATCGAATTATCTTCATGCACTAGCTATTTTGGGCTCATTGATTAGTGAAGTGGATGATCCCTTAGTTTGACTGAAGTCCCACTACTTAACTGACCTTCCATTAGTTCCTCCAAAAGATGGAACTAGTTTAATTAAAAACAACCTGAGATAACTAACCTTGATTGCTACAAATTAGCAATAACAAATCCAAAACTGAAATCTAACTCCTCCAAATCAAACTCACTGAGTAAACAAGGTGACACAAACCATGTCACACAAGTTAACATCATCCAAGTTGTTTGTTGATATGCAAATACTATTTTTCTCAATTTAATCAAGGAAAAATCAAATTGAGAATTTATTGTTGCATTTTTCAACACTCCCTATCAGCAAGAAAGGGATTATCAACCACCTCTATCCTGCATCTGTGGAACTTGAACTTCCCTCTGACAAGGCCTTTGTCAAAATGTCAGCATCTTGTTCCTCTATCAGAATGTACTGCAACAACATTATCTACTTTTGCACACAATCCCATAAATGTTGATACCATATATCTATATGATTGGATCAATCATGAAAAAAAGTGTTTTCAAAGAGCTTGATGCAACTCTGATTATCACTGCAGTTCACAGTTGGATCCATCATTTGACCAAACAATCCAACAAGTATCTTTCTCATCCAGATTGCCTCACATGTTGCTTGACTAGCAATCATGTATTATGCTTTTGTCAAGTTGAGTGCCACGAATCTTTGCTTCCTACTATACAAGGAAATAGTTGTGGACCCAACACTAAAAATTCCACATGATGTACTCTTTCAGTCTAATGGACTCCTCGCCCAATATGGATCTGTGAAACCACAGAGATTCACTCCCTATGTTCATTTGTACCATAGTACAAACTAGGTAATGCCTCTGAGATACTGTAGAACATGCTTAGATACCCTCCAAAGTAATTTGGTTGACCTAACCATAGCTTGGCTCAGGTGGTTGACTGGATAACACATATCTAGTTGTGTGTTCACAAGATATATTAGTGAACCCACCAACAGCCAGTAAACAGTAGCATCCACTTCCTCACCTAAAGTGGCATCATATTTCCTCCAGTTAGTTGCTAGAGGTGTCTCCATGGGTTTGCAACTATCCATGCAGAACCTCTGAAGTATCTCGTTGGCATACTTAACCTAAGAGAAACAATTCCCCATCACCTTTCCATACTTCAAATTTAAGGAAGAAGTGCATGAGACCCATGTCCTTTATTTCAAACTCTCTTAAAAGATCCTCCTTACAAGATCTGATCAGTTGGTCATCACCAGTTACAATCAAGTCATCAACATAAGACAATAATCAATATTTTACCTTCTACCAAGATATGATAGAGGCTTGCATCCGCTTCACTTGTGGTGAAGTCCAAACTAGTGAGATATCTATCGATCCTGGTGTACGAAGCACAAGGTGATTGCTTGAGACCGTACAATGCTTGCTTGAGTCTGCACACATGATACTTCCGATCAAAAGTATAGAATTCTTTTGGTTGCTTGGTATACACCTCATCCTTAATAAATCCATTGAGGAATGTTATCTTTACATGCATCTAGTGGATCTTCCACCCCATGTGTGCAGCGAGAGAAAGAATTGATTTGATGGATGAGTACCTCAATATAGGAGAAAAGGTCTCCTCATAGTCAATCCCCTCAACTTGAGAGTACCCTTTGGCCAAAAATCTAGCCTTGTACTTTTTTATGCTTCTGTCTGTTGCATGCTTTACCTTGAAGATCCATCTCAAACCCATAACTAATTTATCTGTTGATCTTGGGACCACTTCCCAAACACTATTCTTTATAATGGATTTGTATTCCTCCACTGTGGCATCAACCTGTATAGTTTTCTCTACTGCTTCCTCGAAAGAGGATGGCTCGGTCTTTACAAGATCAGTAATTAGAGCCATGTAGCCAATGTATCGATCTAATGACCTTCTCTGTTTGTGTTGATTTGAAGGAGCACCCACATTCTCCCTCGCATACTACATAATTCTCTCAGTCCCTGGTCCTTTTCTTGCATTCTCTGGATGGTTTTGCTTGAGTGGATGTCTCCACTCTCTTCTCCTCAACTTGTGGTTGTTCCATAACTTCTTGAGGTTCCTCCTTTGGAGCTAAAATCTCCTCTTCTGGTGGGATCTGAAGCTCCCTCTCAAGAGAGAATAGCATGGACTTGTCTTCATCAAATTTTACATCCCTTCTCTAAACTACCATTCTGAGCGATGGAAAGTACACACGATAGTTGTGGAGAGTTTCACTATAACCCACAAATACCCCCAATTTTGTAGTCAACTCTAGCTTCTTCCTTGATTCTTTAGAGACATGCCAATAAACAGAGGCTCCAAAAATAATGAAGTGCGACACATCTTTCTTTTTCCCCGAGAAAGCCTCCTATGGTGTAATCATGCCAAGAATTTGATGAGGTCTCATTTTGTTGCCTGCTTCAACCCACAAATTCAAAGGTAGGCCTTGGTCATGCAACATCACCCTCACTTCTCCCACAATGCTACAATTCTTCCTCTGGGCCACCCCATTTTGTTGTGGGTTGTGGGGTTCTCTCAACTCTCATCAAATGCCTTCTTTTGCATAGAAATTTTTTAATTCATTTGACATGTACTCACCTCCATTATCACTCCTGAGAGCCTTCACCTTCTTTCTCGTTTCTTTCTCAACCAATTCCTTGAATTCTACGAACTTAGAGAATGTCTCATCCTTTTTCCGCATGAAGAAGATTCAGCACTTCCGTGAGAAGTCATCAATAAAAATGACAAAATATTTATGCCTGGCACTGGAGGCTATCGAGAAAGGTCCATAAACATCAGAGTGGATCCTTTCAAGGACTGCATGTTCTTTATTGTTCCAATCATGGAATGTGGATTTTTTGTACTTCCCCAAGGTATATCCTTTTCATCCATTCCATTGCTCAAGTGCTCCTTTGGGGATGCTTGTGTTTATCTACTACATGATCTTCAAAGTTCCATGATGCAAATGGCCAAGTCATATATCCCAAAGTTCACTGACATCACGGCTCTGCACTTTCTCCTCCTTTGTGCTCAATGCAGCACAATCCTCCACATCTAGCTTGTACAGCTTCTTCACACGAACCCCGATTCGTTTCACCTATACCATGGAAATGTGTCTTAGGAATGTCTTTCCTTTGTTGAAGATCACATCATAACCACAGTCTTCCAAAACTGGAACAGAGACAAGATTTTTCTTTAGGACCAGCACAAACATGACATCCTTGAGCCTGAGGGGGGAGCCTGAATCCCTATGAAAGGTGATTGTACCAATCCCAATCACATTATACCTTTCTTCGTCCCCCCATCTCGATGTGCATTTGCAATTTTTTTTTCCATGTTACTAAAACATCTCTATTTCCTATCATGTGGAATAATGCACCTGAGTCCAAGTACCACACATTCTCAATCATTGTGTCATCCATGCATGTAATGAGGGAAAAGTCAAGTTTGAACAGTGAAGCCAAAGCTTCACCTGTTGCTACTCTTAAGGTCTTCTTACTTTCCTTCTTGTGTGGACACTTTATGGAATAGTGCCCAAATTCATGACAATGGAAGCATTTAATTTTTTACAAATATTTCTTCTTACCCTCTTGACTAGATTTAGGTTTGGATTGAGATTTCTTCCCTTCTTTGCCTTTCCATCCAATGCAAATTTTTCTTCATCCTCACCCTTGGATGAAGTCCCATCTATGGTATTGCGCCTCATTTCCTCTTGCACCAAATCAGACCATAAACGCTCCCAGCTCAATAGTTTCTCCGTCCCATTCACCAAATATTGATAGGTATGTTATATATTGGGAAGGCCCAGAAGGGCTAAGGTTACCAATTCTTCTTCAAGGACATTAACACCAACCTCACAACGTTTATCATGACACTGTGTAAACTTGATCAGATACTACAGAATTGTGTCACTCCTCTGCATCTTGATACTTTGAAGTTTATTCTTGAGCGCCAACTTCATGTGGTCACTACTATTCTCGAACAATTCTGTCACTGCGTTCCACATCGTGAATGAAGCTTCTTTTCCTTGGAGATTCGAGAAAATATGATCCCGTACTCCCTCCAGGATTATTCTCCTTGCCTTGGCTACATCTTTCTTCCACTAAGTAAGGTTTTGGACATCAGATGCTTGTGATTTTGTAACATTTGTCTTGATGTATTCTAGCAATCCATTGTCATCCAATATTGCCTCCGTGCGGTCCTTCCATGCAACAAAATTAGAGGTTCCTTCCAAGGCATAGTCTAGCCTTAGTCCATTGAAGGCCATCTTTTTAGCTGTGAAGAAATCCTGCTATACTAATGTTCAAGTTCAAACCTCTAAGAAACAACTTCAAATTTCCTTCTCTAATGTGAATCCATCTTTGATACCATGTAGAAATTAGGCTATAGATTTACAACTTCTTATGAATTTTTAATCAAAACCATAAGACACAAACTACAATACTACTCTGTGGACATTATTTCACAGTTTAGAACAAAAATGTTAGACATGAAAGAAGAAATAACACACATGAAACAAGTATTTTTATCTGGGGAAAGAAATCTACTAAAAACCCCAATGCCTCTTGCATTAATCAAATCAAACAAAAATTTATTACAATTGCTTTTCTCAACTGAGCTCACCTTACAAGTGCACAACCTATCTCTCTAACCATTGAAGGCCTTTGACCCAGAATTAATCAAATTTTGCCACATCTTGAGCCCTTATTTCCTTGCGTTGTTCGTTGAGGAATTAGCCCCTATTATTTAGGAAATTCCCTCAATTTAATTTTGCAATTCCTCTAGGTTAATCATCTGGTTGCATGCAACACATGTACACTCAAGACTAGTTTACAACTGATGTTACACTACCTTGGAATCTCCATTTCAATTGGGTAGCTCAAATTATCTGCATGTCCTAGCTATTTTGGGTTGATTGATCACTTGACTGGAAGATCACCAAGTTTGACTAAATTTCCACTACTTAACCGTCCTTCCACTAGTTCCTCCAAAAGTTGGAACTAGTTTAACTAAAAACAACCTGAGATAACTAACCTTGATTGCTACAAATTAGCAATCACACATGCAAAACTGAAATCTAACTCCTCCAACTCGAATTTACTAAGTAAACTGGGTGACACAAGCCATGTCACTCAAGTTAACATCATCCAAGTTGTCTGCTGATGTGGAAATTTTAATTTTCTCAATTTAATCAAGGCAAAATCAAATTTAGAATTTCTTGTTGCATTTTTCAACACTCATAGTCATGATATTTGGTTTTTAATACCATGGTTGAAAAATGTTTCAATTTTATCCCTAAAAATAAATAAGGTGACATTGCATCACCAATTTTGCATTTCAACATATTTTTTCATGTCTTTCATAGTCATGATATTTGGTATTTAATACTACGTTTAAAAATGTTTGATTTAACCCCAAAAAAAGAAACAAAAGTGGTGATGTTACATCACCACTTTTGAATTTCAACATGGTTTTTCATCTCTTTCACAATCATAATATTTGGTTTTTAATGCCATGGTTAAAAAATGTTGGGATTTTAACCTTGAAATGAAAAAATGGTGATGTTGTATCATCACTTTTTAAAATCAGAATGAAAATCATGATTTGATGCAACCTCCAAAAAAATGAGAACTTGGTAAAGTTCTCGTTAAGCTCGTAACATTGCTTTATCTCATGGGAAGAAAAATTGAGGTAAGGACACACCATAGTGGTATGAAATACTTGTTTGAGTAGTCAACACTACACAATAAACAAAGTAGATGGCTAGAATTTCTTAGCGAGTATTGACTTTTACATTAAGCACATCCAAGGAAAAGAAAATAAAATGGTTGATGCACTTATCAGGAGTGTACATGAAATACATGATACAACCATTAGTATGTACACCATAGACTTAAAAAGTAGAATTTTTGGAAGTTATAGCATTTGACTAGCAATATGTGCAAGTGAAAGAAAGTGTATAACAAGAAGTTATACAACCAAAATTTAAAAATTGCAGGCTATAATCCACTTGTAGAGGAACAAAATTTATGTTCCTAATTCACAAGGGTTGAGAATTTTAGTATTAAAAGATATGCACAATGTACCATACACTAAACATTTAAGGTACTAGACGACTATTTCAGTTGCAAGAGCCTAATATTTTTGGCATGGTATGAAGAGATATATGGCTAATTATATAGCTAGATACATGGAACATTAGAAGATAAAGGATTAGCATAGAAATATAGTGGGATGCCTATAACTATTTCCAATTCCTTAATGGAAATTAGAAGTAGTTACTATATATTTCATCACCAACCTGCCTAGAATGGAAAGGTAGCATTATTTTATGATAGTAGTGGTGAACAAACTTATCAAAGTTGCACATTTTATTCCAGTCAAGATGACTCATAAGGAAGAAAACAATGTGGAGATTTATATGAGGGAAAGTTTCAAGCTACATGGTGTGCATAAGGTAATCATGTTTGATATAGGTGTCAAAGCATGGAGTTGGGTTAGACCTTTTGCGAAAATAGATGCTCAATCGAGCAATTTTAAGCGCTCGATCAAGTTTTTGAGGTGCTTAAAAATAGCTCGATCGAGCGTTTAAACACACTCTCGATCGAGCCATTTTATAACTTGAGTTAACAGCTTGGTCAAGCTATTTAAATTTGAAATTAATTGTTCACCATTAATACCATTAATAAAAGTTGGTAAGGGCAATGGCGGGTTAGCTTTTAAGTGGCTCGATCGAGTTGTTGGTTAACCATGTATGTCGCTCGATCGAGGGTTAGTTTAACGCTTGATCGATCTATTTAAATTTGAAATTTAGACACTCGATTGAGCACTTTAAGAGCTTGATCAAGCCTCTTAAGTCCTAAAATCAGCTATTTCAAAACCCCTTCTACAAAAAAATTGCAACTCCATTTTGTACCCTAGCAGACTTAGGGGTAAATTTGTCCTTAGGTATCGGAGATGATCCTGTTGGATTCGCGAAGGAATCCTCTATCCAATGGCTTATGAGTTTGACATTTTCGAATTCAAATGGTATTTTTCATCTAATTTCTTTTAAACATAATGATTAAAAGTAATTTGAACAGTTTTAAAGAAGTTGAATAAAAAATCAATATCATAAAATATACACAACAAAAAAAATCTCAAAAAACACCACCATCTTTATTTACGAGTCCTCTTCAAAAGGGTACTTTTGGTTTTTCAATTTATTTAAATAGTTGAAAAAACCTTACGTAAACACGTGTCTCTGCAAAATGCAATGGAAATATTACTTCACCAACTTCGAAAAATAAAAATACATAAAATTGTTTTTGCATAAAAAATCATAAAATCTTTAATTATGAAAAACTTAGCTTCTCTTGTAGATCACATATATATTATATAATATAATAAATAATATTATTATATATAATATTATATATATTATATATATCATATATATAATTATATATTATTCATATATATATATTAAAAAAATACACATTTTAGACTAAGTTATGCTATGTGAACAACACATACCTCTTAAGATGTGTGAAAATTTGCAAGGACAAGTATTTCATTTAATAGAAAATTGACATATTATATGACACTAAATATTTTTGCAAAAAACATCATTAGGACAACAACATAATTCTCCACAACTTTTACTTTTACTCCAAATCAAAATTCGCAGTGCTTATATGAATTTTGAGGGCTTCAATTCAATAAAAGAGGAAAAACTTAAAATTTCCTCACCACATTTGGCCCAAAAGTGTAACCCATCTTCATGCTTTCACCCATAGATCTCAATTTGACTTCCAAATTTTGGAAAGAGTTGTTTAAAGGACATCAACACAATGTATCATCTAGAGTCTTTTGGGTAGACAAAGAGGATCAACCAAATAATTAAAGATATGCTAAAAATGTATGTCATGGACAAGCCTTCTATGTGGGAAGACTATCTTTGTTTAGTTGAGTTTTTTTTTTAATAACCATGGGTATCTTACATCGTTGAAGATGAGCCCATTTGAAGCCTTGTATGGTAGAAAATGTAATGCACCAATGCGTTAGGATTACATGGTAGACATAACCATTATTGGGACAAATTGCTAAGGTAAATGGAAGAGAAGTTGGTAAAGAAAAAGCAAAAATTAAAGACTACATGTGATAGGAAAAAGAGATGTCGAAAAATGCAGAACACACAAGGACTTCATAAGGGTGAACGTGTTCTTATAAAAGTAATGGCTAAAACTAGCTCACTAGAATTTGGAAGTTTCCCAAAGTTAGCAACAAGACACTGTGGCCCATTTGAAGTTCTAAAGAAAATAGACCCAGTTACATACATGCATCAATTGCTTTGCATCTGTGAGAATGCATAATGAGTTTCATGTGTATTTATTGAATAATTATGTGTCTAATACCACGTGATTGATTAGATTGTAATGTGCATGGACCGCAAAGGGTACTTGTTGGTGGATCTAACATGCATCCTAGACCAAAATGTAAATGTGCTTGGAAACTGAGTCACCATTCTAGTAAAGGTTTAGTGGGCCTACTATAATCTTGAAGATTCCACATGGGAGAACAAGGAGGCCATGAAGGAGGAGATTTTCAAAGAAATATAAATGTACATTTGTACATAAGCATACAAAGACTCCATTTTGGCAATTGGAGTTCTTGGAGCCACAACTTTGTGACTTTGTGTTTGACTTGTGCTTGAAAACCAAAAGGGAAGTTGGACAACTTGAGGGATTGTGGTGCATAAAAAGGGAGTACACTTCCTTAGGTTGTGTAGGTTGAGGCGAATTAGATTTGTTGGTTTGAATTGTTGTATGATTTATTAACCTATCATGATTATTGAGTATTCTGATGTATTTTTTTTTATAAATGTACATGTACAATGCAATAGTAATGTGCATTAAGGATGTTGTAAAATTTAGGGGAAGGGAAATGTAATACCCTATTTTTTAATTCCCAAATTAGCAATCTATATTTGTAAATATGATGAATGATTGTGGGCCAAGCAATGTACTACATAAACATTCTACAATGAAAGTAGTGAAAACAAAATACATCACTAGCTATAAATAAATAAGGATAGAATCATGGAAGCTATGTTTCTAGAAGAGAGGAGGTCTTAGGAGAAATCATAAATGCCTAATAATCCCAATCCACATTTTTTTTTTTCGGTGAACGGTATGTTTCCCTTTATGAATATTTTCAAAGTTGATCATTGAATGCATGTAAGAGTCAAACATGCGTGGGAGAAAATGAAATTTTATTAGAGAGAGGGAATTTATTACAAAAAGGTAGAAGAGAGGAAAGCAATGGGTGTAGGGAAAGTGTAGGCAACCTTAGTGGGTATTAGTAGCTTGTTGGAGCTACAACTACGTGGAGAATTGGGCTATTATATCTGTGAGTTTTATGTTGAGGAAATTACCTAAGATCGATTGAGTTTGATAATGTGAGTATTCTTGTTATAGATGGAATTATTGGAGATCTTAGTTGAAATATTTCCTAGCCAACATGTATTGGAGCCTTGGAAAGAAGTCAAAATCGCATGAGGGATTGTGTGGTACAAAAGATCTCATTCCTTGGGTTGTGCAAGTTGAGGGGAAAGAGAGATAATGGATAAGAATTATTATAGGAATTAATTCATTATGAATTTTACTAAGTATTGGACTATTTAGTGTATAGTCACTAACCATTAGATTCATTCTTTCTTATGGATTCATAGCCCCAAGTTGCAGGTGATCTGCTATTGAGAGAATTGGAACAAGAAAGATTGTCATTGGGTGGACAATCTAATGTCTATAGTTAGTTGTGTATTTGGTAATTAATATGAGTGTTCTCATCATTTCTCTTATTTATAGTTTTAATACTAGATTGAATTATATGCTTTAATGCTACATTTTATTCTATGTTTTTGTGTATTTAGATGCTACTTTGTATGCTTAAATAGGTGACATTAATGTTTTAAATTATTGGAATTAGCATGAGCATTTTCATCATGTTAAATGCATGTGTTTTTCACCAGTATCAGAGTATGTTGTTTAGGCTTAGTAACATATAATTATAGTTGGTCTAATAGTCTTTTTCCATATTTAGCATTGATTCACGATTACTTTTGGTTTCTTGTAGAAGCATGATGTCTAGTTATTTTATAGAATTTTTTTTTCAAGAGATAGTCATTTCCATTAATATTGAGCTCTCTGATATTATAGGTATGATCTTCATGGTAGATAGATGAGGGTCGGATTAGGTACATATCTGAGAGAGACCTGTCCTTTCATGAATGGATTGATAAGGATATTATTTCTTGTTTTTATTTTTATTTTTATTTTGGTTGGTGTTCCACTTTGGTTCCCCTTTTTTTTCTTTCTTTTCATTTGATTCAAGAGGGTTTGATTTGATACCCAATCCAAGTAGCTAGCAGGTGTTAGAGGTATTTCCTCCTTTCCTAGTCTTTTTTTACATGGCATTCTTATATAACTATGTGATTTTGTCAAAGGGAGGTTGCTTTTCTTGCTAAAAATGTTCTTATAGTAAAAGTGTGGTCATATTGACCATCTTTATGTCTTCTTTTTTGTTATCAAAGTCTTCCTTAGCCTCACTTGATGATATTGATTCTTCATAACATTCTCTCCCAAAATTTATATAAACATAGCGTTGTTGATATGCCTCTTTTTGCCTTTCTTCTTTTATTGTCTAGGTCTTCTAGTGGGTGTAGGCTAGGTTGTGTCATCTTTGTTTCTTTCTTTTTACAAAGGTGGCATCCTTCTCTTCCATGGTGGCTACTCATTGCTACTCATCTAAGTTACCTTATTGTTTAGGAGAGATAGATCTTAATTACAAATATTCCAAAGTATTTTTCCTCTATATGTTCTACATAATTAACTCAACTCTTTTCTTAGCTAATTTAATGTTTACTTTGAACTTTTTGAATCGATCCTCATATGTGCCTTTGATGCTTCTTCTTTATCATTTCCCTCATTTTTGGCGCATTCTCAAAACAAATGTTATCCTTGTGATAGCGACCTTGAAAGAGGCTTATCCTACCTTTCCCATCTTGAAGGTTTTGAAAGGTTAAGCTATTGTTATATTCAAACCCGTCACATAAGTATTATTATCAATACGGTTTGAGTGGCTTAAAGTCAATATAAAACAAGCAAGTTGTTAAATCACATGAGTACACAACGTACCAATTCCTGTAGTTTTCCATCCCTTCATCTACTTACATCAAATCTCGTGCTTTGATAATTACCTTCAATTATTTTCTTGCGATGATTTTTATGAATGCCAATGATAACTCCAATTTTTTAATTTGTTATTTCATTCAAAATAAATTCAGCGGCAATGTTTCCAACTTTCTTTGGAAACTCATTATCCAGTTCCTTTTCCCGTGATTTGGCGAATACAGGTTAACCTTTTCCATGTGTTATATGCCACATGTAATTTTCTGCCGTAAATTAATTTTCTAATTTTTTACATTGAAGTTTTGTCTTATATCATATTCCATCGTTATTTTCCTTAGGGCTTGAATTCTAATGTAATAAATATTTAATTTTGCTATTTTCCTTGGGTCTTGAATTTCAATGGAATAATTACTTAATTGATTTTGTTTAGCTTTGAATGTTAATACGATGATTATTAATTGACTCTATAATTTTCTTTGTTTAGGCTTGAATGGGATAATTATTTATTTGTGTTATTTTTTACATGATTTTTTTTATATGGGTTATTTTTTATGATTTTTTTTTTGTTTAAATTGTTTGATGATATGAATTAATTATTTATTTTTTTATTTATTTTAGAGATATATTCTTATAGTGTAATACAAAAAGTAGTTGTCTATAATGGTTTATGATGTGTGATTTTGTTTGTACTTAAAAGTGGAATTGACGTGTTTAAAAAAATTAAAAACTAAAAACAATATTAACTATAATAACAATAGAGATGATTATATATTTTTGATTATAATTTTAATTAAAAACATTATAAAATATCAACAATCTCATTCTTATTACACTCATTACACTCACTTGATTTGTTGTTAATATTACAATCTAGAATAATGTAATGACCCCGGTAACTTGTAATTCTGGAACATTTACTGTGGTAAGAAATTGTATGAGTGGTGACTTGTTATCACTAAATGACATTATTTAATTATGAGAATGGATATATTAGATTATTTTTACATGTGTATATTCATGAAATGCTGGCAGCCTCCTAGAGGAGGATTTTCTATTAAAAGAAAATAAAATCAGTTATGAAACTGAAGCAACTACTTCTCACCCAAGGAAAAGTCCTGGGAGGAAAACCTCTGGGCGGTGGATGAATAGACAGAGAGGAATTCCATGGAGAGAGCAGGGGGAGAAAAGAGGTTAAGTCTGGTAGTGACCAGATAGCCTAGCACAGTAGTGCAGGAGTCTTGTTGAGGGCTGCAGGCCTGCAAGACGGCTCGGGCAGAGAATCCAACGTGAACTGGATCTCAAGGTTGGGAGCATAAGAGCAAATTAAATGCAAGTGACCTCTGGAAGTAGGAACACCGGTAGCAGGCTATCGAGGTATGCATTTCCTAACAAAACTATAGAATAAAGAGCAGGTACTGAGGGTGTACAGACCAAGTTCGGGTATCTGTTTTTCTTTTCAATAGTTAATGGTAGTTGTTATAACAGAACAATGCATACAGTTTCAGAGACATCTGTAGGTTAATGTTTACAAATGTGGTCATCTTTTTAGCTGCAGTAATAAACTGGGTTGTTTAGAGATAAATGCTCATAACAGAGTCAAACCCTAGGGGCGGTTTGGGCGGTATGAGAGACCGCAGTAGTTAATCAAATAATAAGAAGGAAAGAATCTAAACAGAACCCTTGGTTAAGGAACGATGCTGAGTTAAGCATGCTGGCAAAGCTTGACAGCTACCAGACCCTAATCAGACCAGTCAAGAACCAGCGCGGAACCCGCGCTTAAATATAACAATAATGCTGTAAACAAAAGATTGACAAGAAGATTAGCACGGCGTAAGCATAGATACAATATCAAGTCGTTGTCGAAGATTTGCCTCATAGGTAACCAAGACTGACGGAAAACAGTTAGTATTTCATCCTGTAAGTTAAGCTTATAGGAAGAAATTCCCAGATTACGAAGATGAGGCTAACGTTAACAGAAACATGAAGCTAAACAATATATGTATATATAACAGACCCCGACAAATACCGGTTATGATAATAACTGTGTACGCGGAAGACGGTTGTCAATACATTCAGATATTGAATGCAAGACTTCCCTTAAAGCCGCATTAAGAAATATGAAACGTATAAAGATTTCAGACGAAAACGAATACATGCAAAACCAAACCTGTAAGATATGAGCTATTGCCGTAAGAAAAGCATGACTGTCTCATAAACCCTTTAGGGTAGCATTGCACAGTTAAGCGAAGGAAGAACGATAACAATGGAATGGTAAATTATTTCACAGCAACTGGCGGTACAAGACAGAACCGGCCATCAATATATGGACAAAATCTGTGAACAAAGAGCAGTGTATTCATTTAAACAAAAAGCGAACTGATAACGCAGTTTTATAAGGAGTCCTGTCAGATATTAAAGAGTGTATAGAACCAAACAAAACAATACAACCGTATTGAAGCATTGCCGCTTAAGGAACTGTAGATAGCTCTGAGAGAGCTTTTAAAGTATACATACAAGCTTTGACACTTTCACACCATAACTGGAGACCAGAGTCATTATTAAATATACATTAAATGGACGACATGGAAGCCATAAATAAACCCTAGCTAAACCCTATCAGTTAACGCAGTACAGGTCCCAGCAAGAGGAGGTCGCTTGCGAATGTAACAAGGGTTCGAAGAAATAATAACCAGACCTGAGACATGTAAGTAAAAAGGTCATGAGCCACGCCTCAGACCAGAGAATGATGCCTTACCTTCTCAAATAAACCTCACTTTCTAAGACAAACTATAAGAGCGAAATGAGCATACCTGTGAAGCTTGAAGACGGCAAAACCCTTGCAAGCAGTAGGAGACTGCGAACAGCCGACCCACCTGCACATTGAGAACTTACGGTAAACAAACTAGAACAGTCGAAAAATCAAATGGCTTCAAGGAGTGCGCAATACATGACTGTAAATAAATACCAGGTGTGAAAACGCGGAGAGGTTAATACCTGAACAGCAGGGTAGTGCAGAGGCAGTTGACAAGCTGAGGAAGCACTCGGCTGAGGCGGTAGTGAACAAATGAGCTGATCCGAAGAACCCGGCATCTTAAGTATTGGTGGCCAAACCCTTAAGCTGATTTGAGCCACACGATGGGTCAGAGAGATCTCCATCGTCCATCAGAGCGGGAAAAACCTGGCGCGGAAACCACAGTGGGTCAACCACATGGTTTCACGTGAAATCATGCCACTTGGATACGGAGGGAATGAGCTGGCTTAATATCTGTTCACCATCACGCCACTTGGATACGGAGGGAATGAGCTGGCTTAATATCCGTTCACCATCTGGCGTTTAATCGAATTAAGCGGGTTGGGTAAACGACTAATGTTAACCATAAGAATTATGTCCATGGGTTTATGCGCAGGTGATAACACAATTTCAGTGGGGTAGACACATAATAAAGGTTATGTATGTGTATACAAGCGCTTAGACCTGGTTAAATACTTAGGTTAGGTTTCTTATAGTAGGGGTGGGTTCATGAGTTGACCACCATTATCATTAAAAAAAAAAATTATAATGTTACTGTTATGCATATTATGTTAAAAAGATCGTGACAATGTGGTATCAGAGCAGAGGTTTCAAAACTGTGGCCTCTGGAGCAGTGAAGCCCAACTGTATAAAAAAATAAAAAAATAAAAATAAAAAATAAAAAATAAAAAAAATTGCATATAAGAAGAAGTAATAAATGCAACTAAATTGATTTCTTGTTTATCAATTAGGAAATCAATACAGAAACAACAATCTGCTAGCAGTCAACAAGTAAGATGGAGGAAATGCAGGGCGTCCCACAAGAAAATCCAGAGCTGTGGATACAGCTTGGTGCTGAGACACGCAGTACCAATCTGGCAATATTGCAGACTGTTCAAGAGCTGAAAAGTGAGATGGCGCGTCTGCGAGAAGACAATGCGTGATTAACAGTGGAGCAGGAAAGAATATTAAAGAGTCTGTCAGACAAACAAAATCCAACATTAGCCAATCCCAGTGCGGAACAGCAAAGGGGAACTGAAGAACGGGATTACGCACCTGAAATTTCAGAGGAGAAGGAAGACCATTCTGACAATGTACTGGAACAGCAGACCTCAAAGAGACAGAAAATGGAATTACAGGGAGAATTCCGGAAAATCAAACCTCCACTTTTCGATGGAGAGCAGGAAGAAGCGGCAGAGGCTTGGTTAATTAACATTAACAAGTATTTCCAATTGTATGAATATGACCAAAATCTGAAGGCGCGGCTAGCCATTTTCCAGCTACACGGTAAAGCAACCTTGTGGTGGGAAGAAATTAAAATTGTAAAAGGAGTGAGCGAATAGAACATCACTTGGGAAAAGTTCCAGAAATACTTTAAGGAGAGATATTTAACCGAGCGTTTTTATGATGAGAAGGCAC